>CM023481.1:241028319-241297941 GCA_013339685.2 Hyalomma asiaticum
AACAAATACAAAGAGTCGGCAAAAGACATCCCCGCATCTTTTAGCAGCTTAGCAGACAGCGTGACCTTGGCCACAGCCGTGCAAACTTCTTTTGGAGGGGCTTTAGTTGTTACCTCACCTGTGGTACTGCAGGCCTGCGGGTCCTACAAATGTCGACCTCTGGTGCTTTCATCACGGGGGTGAATCTCCATATACCTCCCATTGGCTGCGGAAATGCAGACGCTCAGCCGACGGTAGCGCCAAACTCCCATTCAGTTACGACCCTGGCGAGTGGGGGCGGTCTTTATGGCGGCGCAACGTCGCCATGGCAACATAAGCAGCCGCGCCTGGGCCCTCCGGCCCCCCTCCTCCAACCCACCCCCCCTTTTTTCGACCCTCCCATGCCGCACGCGCTGTTTTTTTCTTTGTTATGCCTGTAGGCGGCGCGTCTGTATTTTCCTTTTTTCTTGCACGCTCGTGCCTTGCGCACTCGCACGTGCGTTGTGTGCCTTGCATTGTTGACTCGGCCCACGCTTTTCGTTGTATTCTATCATTTATTTTACTGTACACTTTGAGTGCTTTATGGTCACCATTTGCGTTGATTTGTTGTCGAAGGGCATTTCACGCGTGTGTCATATCTTCATCTGTTGAGCTTTTATAATGGATGTACAGGCATGTCACGTTAATATCTTGTCTTCAATTACATTAAAGTGAGGCCAAGGGTCTCTTGAATTCAAAGGTGAAAAAGAGTTAATTTAATTTTGTGTGTTCTCAGTTATGCTACACCCTTTTAAGATGGGCAGACACTCAGTGTATGCATGCGACGGTGATAGCATGCACAAGAACACGCAATATTAAGTTCCCCTTCGAACACAGGAGACCCTTCGCCTCACATTTTTGTCAATGAAAACCGAGACATTCATATACAGGCTCAGAAAATTAAGAGAAGTGAAGGATGCTTAAAATGCTCGTTACTACAAGGCAATGCAAATGGTGCGGTGTACAGCACCTAAAGCACAGTGACGTAAATAATAGAACACAATGAAACCCGCCAGCACTGTCATGCTTCAACTGCAGGCTCACCCATTGTCGTTAAGAGCTCCCGAAGAATCTTGCAGGGCTTTGTAAAGTATTTGTACATCATAACACGATTCACGAATAGCGCAAGTCATGAAACGTACAAGCACACAAGCACACAGCGAGCGCTGGCCACAAAACTGCCCACGCAACTTCACCAACGCTCACAAAAGTTCAAAGTCAACGGACTTCGGCGGCGTGCGCCGACAGGCGCCGGGAGAAGGGCTGAGTGGAGCTGCGAGGAGGGAGCCAGAGCAGCGAGAGGGAGGGGAGCTAACGCGCCCCCAGAGCTCAGGTGGCGCAAGTGGATATCCTGGCTTCACCGAGGCGCCCGAGTTTCAGGGTCCTACTTTCATGCAATGTCCCCGCATTCCGTGTGGGCCAACTTTCGCACATTGAAAAGAGCAGCACGCCAGTGAACTTTACAGTGCACCAAGAAGACTCGTTTATTTTCGCAAGGAGAGACAGGACAGGGGGAGGCAAGTAACAAAAAACAGCAAAAATATAAAGCTTTGCCAGAATATTCAGGTGAAGCCGTATTATTTATGGTGCTGTGGGAGGCAGGCCGGCGGGCTCTCTCGGATGCAGGTGCATATGCTTTCACGCGACGTACCTCTACTTCACACATGCCTTCTCGAACCGGATTCCACCCCTCAACTGAATTACTGAATGTTGATATGGGAACTGAGTGGTGTTTGCTTTGCCTTCGCGTTTGGGCGGCATTTTTTTCCCCGTTTCTAGACCCCAATGTCTTTCTCATGGGCGGCTCTTCTTTTCGCTGTTGGAGTTCACAAAGCCGGCGAGACCTCCTAGAAGTGTGTACAGCGTTTTAAATTGAAAATAAGCACGGCGCTCACTATGTGTGTCGTTGCCCGACCATGTTGTGCCATACAGAAACACTGCGGTGGCAGACGATAGATTCGGCGCGATGCCGTACATCTTGTTTCGTGCCCGTGTCCGCGAGAAGGCGCCACACACACATGCAAGAGGCGGATTCGCCTGCACTTGATGGTCGACTTACACCAGACGCTTTTTCGCTTGCAGACATGCACTGCACTAAAAGCTTTCTGCTGTGTTGACACATCGATGCTGTAGTCATGTGAACTGAATTCCACTGGTGCGCGCTTTGTGCTGGACTCCCAATGACACGTCGACATTAAAAGTTGAAGAAAAAATGAATAATTATTCACAGCAGGTCATCCACTGTTCAAATAGCTTTCTTGTTCTTTCACCAGCGGCCTCGGCAGCCGAAGAGATGATTTCCTGCTTCTTTTGTGTGAGCAGTTAGCACGGACAAAACGCTTTGTGAAGCCTCAGTGTAAGTGTTCGTGCAGAAGCAGAAGCAACGGCACAAGGTCAGTGAATTTCCCTGTTCTGCAGAAGATGCCAGAACCACGGCAAAATTGACGGATGTTCTGTGTGCGCAACAGCGTTTGCGGTTCAGTTCGGTTGATTGATGCGGCGGAACTTTCTGTGCTCCATAACACAAAACACACTAACCTGCCATTTATTAGTTGGTTTCTGTGTCGAGAGGTGGCGGGACAATCTGCTAACCCCTGCAGTTTGGCACTTGGCGTGTCCAGATTTTGATACATGGGGCCTATGGGGAGTTTGGTAACTGGTATGATTGAAGAACTCTGCACATCACAGTCATTAACAGGGTGTCTCCACGTACCAGCACTGCGCACGTTTAACCACTAGTGGCAAATGTTTTCCAGCACGCATTTTGCAGCGAAAGGAGCAAGCATGCATTTCATGCAAGAGCTCTGCGTATCCTAAATTGATTTGAACATTTTTTTGTAGTAGCAGATTCGTGAGGCAGCAGAGTTCAATAGTAAGTTAACACATATGTGTGAAAAAATGTTATAGAGCCAATGCAGCCAAAACACACACAAAAAAAGGCTTTGAAAATGCAATGCCGCACAGACATTCAAGTGCTGCGGTTTCAGCATGAACTTCGAAAACTAAACTTTCAACTTATTTTTTCTGTCAATAACGCACCGTTAATTGCAGTGTCCTGAACAAATAACTTAGTAGATTTAGTGTACTTTAGTGTCCCTGTAATATGCTTCACTACACAGTGCAAATGCTTTGCAACAAAGTTTACATTAGGTACCTAGAATTAAGTTATGCATATAACATCCTTGTCATTGAGTTCTTAGTTCCTATTTTATGAGCCACTTTAAGAACAGTCAGTGAACAAGAGATACCTCAACGTGGAGCTTGACCTGCTTCGACACGGCCACTCAATGGTCTTTTGTCTTAAATGCTCTCTGGGGCTTTCAATCCGTTTTCTGGGGGTATTGTTATGCCAGTGCTTCCAACCCCAACTTCACTGCTGCGGCAAAGTGCCTGATGCTGGCAGAATGCCTGATGCAACCATTGTCAACTCCAGTGAGGCGCCTGATGCAAGGGGCGCCAACCAAGGCGGGAGTCTCATGCAAACCACGGCAACTCCAGCGGTGCGCCCAACGTAGCCAACGGCAATCCCTTAGGCAACGTGCAGCCCTCTACGGCCAGAAACCAACGGCGGTTCCTGACTGAAGGATTCGAACAACTGGCTGATACAAGGGGTCGCAAGGGCTACAAAAGAACACAGCTGCGCGAAGACAGAGCGTCCGAAGAAATCCCGGGTCATCGTCGCACCTCAGTGTGCGCCCATTAATCTCTCAGCCCCAGTGCCGAATATGTAATGCCTTTGTTTTATTCTGTATATAAATGTTGCCTTAACTCACCGTCGCCTCGTCCGCTTCGTCTATCAGCTCTGCGCAGATGCAAAGGCAAGCTGAGACACCAGATACCCAACGGTATTAAATTGTGGGGTTGAATAGTATGAAACTCTACAGAGCATTATGAGGAATGCTGCAACGACACTCTAAATCATTTTGAACAGTTGGAGTTTTTCATACCAACGTGCAAGTGCATAGGCATTTTAAAATTTTGTCTCCGTCAATGCAACACTATCATTCTGAGCCATTACTTGTTAAAAGACACCGCAAGGCATGCAAGACTCTGCTTAGTACGAGACTGAACAAACTTGCAATGTGCAAGTGGAGAAATCGTGATGCCATCTAACAATGGACACCATGCACCACTTCCGTGCAACATCGACAATGTTAGAAAATTCAAATAGCATTGTTTTGCTTTTTATTATGTTTAACTAAAATACAAAAAAAAAAGAATGTGCACAAGATAGTTCGTACAAAGCTTCCATATTATGAACACCGCTATTCCCTAAATCTTGGTCAACATAGAAAAACTAAGTTTAGGTTGTGTCCATACAGCTGACACAAGCTCTCTTACTTAAGGCAGCATTTTAAGGCAGAGCTCAGTAAATAAACCAACCCAGAAACACTTTGTCAAGGTATGTCATAGTAAAGTACATTGGATGTGCTACAATACAAAAATGCTGCAATTGCTGCAAGTTGGCGTGCATATGCAAATACCACTTCCTCTGCACCGCAGAACTGAAATTAGTCTGACAAAGAAAACCCATCCAAGAGTTCAACCTGAGGGAGCAAATCCTTAACATGATCCTTGCACTTCGACATGGGGTTTCCTTCCAGGTTGAGTGCAGTCAGCAACAGGCAGGTCTTCAGAACAACTAGGCAGTCCTTGTTGCAAATTCCTGATGCAAGTGTTAAGGCTGCTAAATCATAAACAACATTGTTGCCCTTCTGGTATAAGCAATGCTATCAGGGGATTTACTGGCACTACTAGTTAAGGTTAAGCCAGGCCTGTAGTCAGGAAATTTTTTTCAGGGAGGGGGGGGGGGGGGGTGGTGGCTGCACTTGCTGAAGGTCTTGACCATCTGAAGAACATTCCTATTTTCATTATTTATTTTATTTTTGGTAAAAATAGCAGTATTACATTGAGTTTTTAAATGCAATGTTATTAATAGGCTTAAATTTTATGTTATTAGCACTACATTATGTCATTAGCACTACCCCACAACCAAAATTTCAGGAGGGGCCCAGGCCCCTACGGCACCCTTGCTGGCTATGGGCCTTGGTTAAGCAAAACTGGTTAAGCCTAAAACACACAAAGTTATGCAGATTCCACAATAACAAAGAGAAGGTATGATCTAAAATAATAAAATTTTCAATTCGTTTCCAACAAATCATAACATGAAACATCAACATGTGATGAACAAAGTAGCACTTCACAGGTGGTGAAAGCACAAGTGTGACGAATCCCAGAATGCACGACTTCTCAGGCATGCGAAGAAAAGCAGTTCATGAAAGTGAATGATATAGGCGGTGACATTGTGATTTTCACACCACCTGTATACAGTGCAGTAAATTAGGAACAAGAGGCGCTATCCTGTTCTATGCTGCCCAATAAGGCCCAATGCCATATTTTGATGTACATCACAGCGCAGTCTGTGTCGTACATCAAAAGTGTGCATCTTGCATCTGGAGCTGTCATTTTGAATGCTCTACGCTCATTTACACTTGTGCAAACTCGTCCGCAGAAACTGATGCACAAGAAAACAAGCGGAATATGACAGTACATCCTTTGCCTGGCAGCGGTCAATGCCGCTTGTTGCCTTCTCATTTAGGAGCACAATTAGCAATTAAAATTCAAGAGCACTGTCACAACTAAACAACACACGTAATTACTGTCCAAAAATATCACTGAACTGAGGATGCTGTTTTTGCAAACATGTTCACTTGTAATATCAAACTGGCACTTTTATTTTTAAATATACTAAACAAGGACTATCACTGATGCCAGAGTCATCATTGCACACCAAATGGATAGGGCCAACTTTCACTCTAAACAACCTCCAAACAATCTGCAATCCTTACAGCTGATTTCACTAACTCCAACTATTTGCAGGCTCGGTGAAAAGATGCTGGCTACACGTGTCTCCTGGTGGCTTGAATGGCACAAGAAAGACCATCCTGCACAAATTGGATTTCATTCTTACTTGGGAACTGAAGACGGACTTTCCATATTGTCGGACGATGTGTTTCAGGTTTCACCACACAGTCTTGCTGTGCGTACAGTAATAGCCACAGACATAACGAAAGCTTACGATCATATCAACATGAAATCACCATCACCAACCTCATTGAACTGGGGCTTCCACGAAGGGTCATAAACTTCAACTGTTCATTCCTTCGTAATCGCACCTTTGCGATAAGTGTAGATGGAAGGCAAGAAGGGTGCTTCTCATCGAACAGAGGAGCCCCACAGGGTTCGGTCTTGGCTCCTGTTCTATTCAATGTTGCTCTCGTACCTGTTGCTTGGCAACTACACCAAATTCTGGACGTGAAGTTTTTAATATACAGTAAAACCTCGTTATAACGAAGTTGAAGGGGGAGTGGTAATTACTTCATTATAACCATTAATTCGTTATAACCAATATCAACTTCACCTATAGAAAATTCAAGGGGAATTGCAATTACTTCGTTATATCCGATAGTTCGTTATATCCGGGTTCGTTATAACGAGGTCCTACTGTATACGCGGACAATATTGCTTTGTGGTCCGTACATAAATACATTTCAAGATAATCTTGACAGCTTCAGGAAGCCCTTGATGTCGTGCACAACTACGCTCAGCAAGCTGGGCTTGACATGTCCGCCCAAAAATCTAGCTATATTGTGGTAGTCAATAAAGAAGAATGCAGAAAGCTCACTTGGTGCCCATTTACACTTAGAATTGGTGGGGCTACGATCCCAGAGGCTTCAGAGATCCACGCACTGGGTCTTGATATTCACCAGTCCAGCAGTGGCGCACACTGGCTCCGCAAAATTAAGAGTTCCACACAAACACCCCATCTCATTCGGCGCATTGCTTCAAAATCAGCTGGAGCTCATACTGATGTAGCCCAACTGATGTAACTCGACGAATTGTACATGCAGTCTTGCAACCACAGATTTTGTACCAAGTGCAATTTCAATGACTCACTTTGGCTTAGATGGCACAACTGGAGAAAATAAATTGTGATGCTATGCGCACAATTACTTCGCTACCTCGAATCACTCCAGTGCCAATTCTGCAGGAACATGCTCAGCTGAACACAACTGCAGAACTGATTTCGCAGCAAGCACGTGAAATAAAAAAGCAGCTTGTTATGGTTGGCGCCGCTTTGCATGCTCATTTTCAACGTGGCTCTCGAATAGAAAATGTGACTGAACCAATGCCTCCCTGGGAATTTACTCACGTAATGACTAATAAGTCAACGAGGTTACGGCAAAGCGACACCAAAAATATTGGTGCGAACAAGCCAATAGATTCAACAAGCGCTGATACTTGCACGGTATATACAGATGCTGCTATTCTACCAGACGGTGGTACAACATCCTTCCTCAGTTCTACACATACCTTCACCAGTGGTCACCAACGTTATGCATCTAAAGAAGCCAGCGATCTGGTAATGGAACTTCAAGCCATTCATAATGCCGTGCAAAATGCCATCTCTAAGCTACCTACACTTGAGTGACTAGACATATTTACAGACTCTCTAGCAGCTACACAAGAACTTAAAAAAGTGCACAAGGCAATGGAAATCTGCAAAGCCACACACGCCATGAATCGTATAGCAACTGCGTGCGTTAAGGTACACTGGGCACAAGGACATGCTGCAAACCCCCACAATGTTGCTGCTGACCAGGCGGCACACTGCCCTCCTAATCCACATTCCCCTCCCACCTCAACCCCTCACCTCCCTTTGCGCCCATAAGAACTTTCTCCGGCAGGACACACATGCTCTTATCCCACTGTTTGTCTGCTCCCTCCCCCTTCACCTTACTAGGGCAGAGGAAGTTGTGCTTAGGAGACTTTGGGCAGGGGTGGGCCTTACACCGGCAGCATAGTCCCTCAATACCTTTTACTAATCACGAAACTTCGGGCCAAGTTTGGTATAGTGACGGAACCTCCCGCCAGGGGCGCCACTGCAGTCAAGAAGGCCAAGTGGGCTTTCATAGCAGCTGCTTAAACGGCGCGTTTGTAGTGCGTTACGATGTTTCCCTGGCGGAGACTCGCTCTGATGGCTTCACGGATGTCTTTTCAAGGGAGTTTCATATCCTGTTCTCCATTTGCTTACAGGCAGCGTACTCGTACCTGTGCGTAGCGGCAGTGTTCCATTGCTTTCGATCATGGCGAAATCGGCTTGCAGCCATGCGCTCACCTGATTCAGCAAACACTGTTTAGCAATGCTTCTTTTTGACGGTTTTAATTTTCATCGAGACTGTTGCCGACGCCAGCGGATGAAGTGGGACTGGGACCAACACTGCCAGTGCGCAGCCGTATGTACCATCAGAGACAGGCGTGCTTCACGCCTCTTTTGCCAAGAAATGTATTGACGCGCGCAACTTACGTGACGGTGCTTTCTTGTGACGATGTATCCATGCTTTGAAAAAAATACGTCGCCTAAATTGTTCACAATGTACATGATTGAGTTAAAAACTACTCTCCGGTACATTACCGTGTGGCACCGACGTTCGGCGTAGGAAATACTGCGTTAGAGGGGGGGAAAAATGTAGGTTGACCGCACGTCGCTGGCCTCTTTGTCTCGGGGAGACTGTATATACAAAACTCTTAACCGAATGTAACAAGATTACTGTAGTAATACCTGCACACAAGTGAAAACACTGATGCCGGTACACCACGGTGGTCTTGCAGTTATGGCACTCGGCTGCAGATCCGAAGGCGGGATCAAATCCCGGCCGCGGCGGCTGCATTTCGATGGAGGCACGTTAAAGAACCCCAGGCGGTTGAAGTTGCCCCGTGGACCTCCACTATGGCGCATCTCTCATAATCACAGCTCCTTTTGGAACATAAAGCCCCATCAGTCAATCATTACTCGCTCCCGTGGCTTAGAAGTTAAGGTATGCTGTTAAACATACCCGACCACAACGCTCGCATTTCGAAGGGAACGAATCGCAAAAACACTTGTGTACTCAGGTTTACGGGCACATTGAAGAACCACACATGGTATTTTTTCTGTTTCTGCAAAATGTCTAAGGGCCCTCGCATGCTGTAAAGTGCCAAGAGATTGTTCAAGGTATTTCACAGTCATGCTGTACAACAGCTCCTTTCACTTGGACGAATGTCAAGAAAATGTCTTGTGCGGCTGATTGATCTACGAACCATTGAAACCTTTTAGAACTTCAGTAAAAACCAGTAGGCTCCAAATACTTTACATTTTCATAACAAACAACTTGTTGTAGGCTGTAAGCATTTTATTTTCAAAACGGAAACTGAAGAATGCCTACATACAGGTGCAGAAATATAAATGAATGCATGATTACATGCTCACAACACATTTTAGAAACAGCGAAGAACAATTATTGCAGTACTAAATTAGATAAGGTATAGATAAATAGATGCCCTGTATAACGTGGTCGTCTTTATGAATGATGTCCTCTTTATCGAAATGTTTTTCGCAGAAGCGAACGTTTCGTGAACTAAACGAGAACATACCCGTTTCCTGACGCTGTATCGCTTGTTTGCACTTCTCTCAGCTTTGGGGGTCACCGGGCAACGCGAACAACGACACTTTTTCGACCGTCTCTCTGTAGCCGGAGCGACAATTCGGCACACAGCACATCATCGACATTGTTTGCCGAGCTGCCGCTAACTATTCATAATGTTGGAAGACAGTAAAGGCACAGACAGCACTGCACATTCGCAATAAAACATGACATCAATGGAGTCAACACATCACGTCGTCACCTCATAGGCCTCGATGAGTGCCTTCTTAGCTTTAGTGGCGCCGTCCCGCGGTGAAAGTCGGCAGCACACAAAGCTCTCCCATAGAGTGACGGGGAAGTTTCGTGACCAGTAAAAGGTATTGAGGGACTGTGCCGGCAGTAATCTCTGCGTGGAACTAATGCGCCATACCACTGGGTCATATATGTGTCCGTATTGTTCTGTTCCCGTGACGGACGCAGATACACGCCACCTGATATGGACATGCACATAACTCCATCTGAAGCGCTCTCATCTCCTACAACAAGCCAGTCTCTGCTTCAGTGCCTCGACCAGTTATGACAATTGAATACACGACAACAGATATCACAAAACACTGCTCTGCTTCAGTTACTACACAACACAGGACTTACAGCACACATCTAACACATACAGACCATGAACTATGACTTAAGGGCAAGCCCACTTTGCACTTAACAAAAAAAAAAAAAGAAACTGTATCCTGTAAGATATGAATCAAAGGCAGCCATCCTGGGGCTTTGCACATCACAACCAAGACTTCATTATTGAGCATGCTGTGGAGGAGGACTCCGGTACTTTTTATAGGCGGCCGTATCTGAGTGGGGCTGCTGCAGCCAGGACCGCACCCGTTACCTCACGCTTAGCAATAATACACCAAAGCCACTGAGTTACCTCATCGACAGTATTTACCACAAGAAATAGCTCTTGCAGGCATGTACAGCCTTCAGCATTTTTAAATATATCGCGCGAGCATCGACCGCATGCAGTATCAGTGCCTTACAATGGCGATAATGTGCAAGACCGCCAGTAGTACGTGCAGGTGCACAAAGCAGCACTAGCGCAAGCGTCGTCTGCCAGGCTGTTCCTTTCAGGACGATGCACGCACTACCATAATGACTGTATTAGTCTCCTTAGATAAAAAAAGAAGGAAAACAAAAGTGGTGTGAACAAAACCAAGCACATGACTTACAACCGCGATGTACCAGTGCACGTTCTCTTGATCTTTCCTGTTACTGCAGCCAAAGAAACTGCTTAAAGTTGATGCACAGGGAAACTGGAATAAAAAAAAGGTAATACACAAGGACGACGAGTTGTAGGGAATGTGAGCGGTTGTGTGCGTCTCTGTTTGCTGCAATTTGCAACAAAAGTTGTAATGTGAGCCTTATCATTAATCTATTAAAAAAAATTATTTTACCACATGGTCGCTGTTGGTTTATTCCACCTAAGGCAGGTGCTAGTATTGGCAGCAGCGCGTGCTGTTGAACGCAAACGTGGAAATAAAAAAAAAGTAAAGTATTCATGATGTTTCTATCTGCGATTGTGTGCATTGTGGGCACCTTTAACCAGGGTGTCGAACCGAATCCAAACTGACAACCGTACCCAAACTGGAATTTTGGCCAGAGCTCAACCCGAACAGAACCTGAACCGAAGAAGAAATATATCGGTTATCAGCTCAGAACGAAGCGGTTCAAATAGTTACAGTGCTGCAGTCTGCGAGCAGTGCCTCATAGCCACGATTGATTCCAGCTTTTCTCTCTGTTGGCATTTTTCTGTTTATTTATCTGACTCATTTTCTTCCAGTGTCCCTCCTTTTTCCACTGCGGTGGTCTAGTGGCACTTGAATGCGGAACCGAAAAACGCGAGTGCACACTCGGCAGTGCAGTAGTATTTTGACGGAGGCGAAATGCCAAGGGCTGTGCACTCCCCAATGCTAGTGCAAGCTAAATAATCCCAAGCAATCAGAACTTCCGCAGCCCCTAATATGGCATGCCTCGCCTTTCACTCTTCCATTCCTTTTCCCCCGACTCTTGGCCGCGGTGTCTTAAGGGCTACGAGAACAGAGTCCTTTCCTTAAACAACTACTTATGATTTCTCTTCCGGATCGGCTGTGGCAATTTGGCACGCTATATTGCAGCGTGAAAACATGCATTGCTTTCACCACAAAATGAAGGTTCTGCGTAGCTAAGAAAAGCATTTTCTAATGGACTTGTGAAAATATATTTATTGGGAACTGCGATGTTGACACCAGCAAGCGGTGACTGTATGTGTACTATATATATTTTTTATTTATTTATTTTATTTACATCATACTGCAGGCCATGTGGCCCAAGCAGGAGGGGCAAGGTATGTACAATATAAGAAAACACGTACAAGGCACAGTTGAAAAATCTTAAACGAAGGCAGGCAAACAAGCAAACTCTACAATGAAAATGCTTAAGAAATAGATGGAATGTAATTCTGAATTGATTCATGTGAGTCGAGGTGATGAAAAGACATCCGGTTCCATTCCTCTATAGTTCGCAGAAAAAGAGAAAATTTAAAAAGGTTGGTTCTGGCAATGTAAGGGGAAAGTGTGAGGGAGTGAGAATGACGGGTTTTCCTGGTCTCAGAAAGGGTAATGTAGGGTCTGGGGTCTATATAGAATTTATGATTTAACAAGGAGTGAAGGAACTTCAGTCGGGATACTTTTAACTGAAGGGTTTGAAATCCGTTAGAGTGTAAGAGTTCTGTTATATAGTCATCTCGGCTGCACTTAGAATAAATGAATCACATGGCTCTTCTCTGTATTCTTTCGAGAGCATAAATGTTGGATTTGGTGAAGGGGTCCCAAATAATGGAGGCGTATTCTAATTTGGGTCTGATGAAAGTGGTACAGACCAAACTTTTCACATCATGGGATGCATGTTTAAGCTTATGGCGAAGTAAGCAGAACTTTCTAAATACTGATGAGATGGTGTTTAGAAACGTGGGTATTCCAATTAAGGTTGTTTGTAATTGTAACTTCAAGATACTTGTACTCGCTAACTTCAGTTAAGGGGTCTTGGCCAATAGAGTACGAAAACTTCAGGGGAACTGTTTTGTTAGTTATACGAAGGAGCACAGACTTAGAAGAATTTAGTTTCAGGGCCCATTTATTGCTCCACTTAAAAATATTGTTTAAGGCTGAACTAAGTAACAATTGATCATTATCTGTATTGATCTCATTGAAAATAATGCAGTCATCCGCGAACAGATGTATATTAACAGGGGTATGTATGACCTCAACTATGTCATTACAATAAATAAGAAATAATAAGAGGCCAAGAACACTTCCTTGTGGGGTGCCAGAGGTCACTGAAAATGAATTGGATTGCCGTCCATCAATCACAACACACTGTTGTCGATGCATTAAATATGTTCTCAATGCATTAAATAACTTCAGGGGAACTGTTTTGTTAGTTATACGAAGGAGCACAGACTTAGAAAAATTTAGTTTCATGCCCCATTTATTGCTCCACTTAAAAATATTGTTTAAGGCTGAACTAAGGCTGAACTAACGAACAAGGCCAACTGACAGTCAGTCTGAGATCTGTACAAGTTTTGTTGTGTAACTCCACGACATTTGAGCGCAGCTTTTAAGATTGTAGCAGTGCAAAAGCCAACCTGGGGAAAAAGACGACGAGTGCCGCATGGGCTCGAGGTGCAAGGCATGAGACGCGAGACAGGATTGGAACGCGAGTTCTCGGTCTAACGGGACGCTGCAGCCGCAGCTGCTCTGTTCCTTCGCCCACAATAAACGCAGCGATGACGGCGCGGCTACGCAAGCCGCAATCACGTCACTGCCACTCCTTACAAGATATTTGTAGGCAAGCAAGCTGCCTTCCCCCCCTCCGTATTTCCCCCATTGCGTAACCGAATAATTCTATTTCAGTTGACACAAATTTGACACAAAATTAATTATTTTGTCGCTATTCGCTGCATGTTTGTGTTCACTCATAATTGTGAGTCTGCTCAACGAGATGTACTCCATGGTAACCGTAGTTATGACGTATAACTGCGCCTTTTTTATCACTAATTTCAATGCGAATCTCCGGACGCAACCTTGTTGTGGTGCACACATATCAAATTGTGTAGGGCATTTGTTTTGTGTCAAGCAGACTCTACAAAGCATTAAATTTCGATTTACTCGATATTGAACGATTATTTTTCTCTGACACTGTTTTTCCTGACACAGCTCGAAAATTTATCCCTTCAAACAGTGATACAAATTTTCATTCTTTTACCCGGTTCCTTTATAACTAGCAACAGAAATAAAGAGGCACAAGAGAAAGATCAAGGGTGCATGTGGAGGAAATCCGCAGAGGCTTGCCATGTAACGCAGTGCTCATACATGGCCGTGTTTCTCAGCTATTTTAAGCAAGTTCCTTGATTCCTGTCGGTTGCTTGATTTATTTTAATCAAGGAACCGAAAGGTGTAGCTGATATTATAATATCATTAAAAGAAAGAAGTGGACCTACCTACATAGGGCATGTCATGAGGAGGAAAGATAACAGATGGATAGTAAGAACGACGGAATGGATACCAAGAGAGGGAAAACGCAACAGAGGCAGGCAAAAGGTTAGATGGAGCGATGAAATTAAAAAGTATGCGGGCATTAAGTGGAACCAATTCACTCAGGATAGGGAGGATTGGAAATTGTTGGGAGAAGCCTTCGTCCTGCAGTGGACCTAAAATAGGCTGATGCTGATGATGACGATGAGCTGTTTCTGATGTGCTAGCGGGATCTCCCACCGTCCAAAAAAAAGACAAACAAAGCTTTTGTACATGGCATGCTTGCTGTGCAGCATAGGATCAGAAACGAAGATCGAATGAAATGCAATGAAATGGGAAAATTACAAAAGCAAGAGGGCCCAGCCCTAAAGGCCTGAAGTACGTGATTGTTGTTTGCCATTGTCCAGCGGGCTGAAGTTTGTATTGTTATTGCCCGGAATTTCTTCTGATGTACAACATCAGTGCGATTTTCTTTTTCTCTATGTGTGGACTTCCGAATGCCTACAGTTGATCAGTGCGGCTTGGAATGTTTAAGGCTGTGGCATAAACAGCGCTGTGAAAGTAAAATATGAGGTTTACATCGCTTAGCTGGTCCGTGAACCAGTTCACATACTGGTTCAATGTTGCAAACCGGTTTGCAAAATGGTTCCAAACTTTATTTCCTCGAACTGGAACCGAACCGGAGTGCAGTGGTGCACGCTGAACCCAAACCTGAACCTGAACCTGTATCTTTATTGGTTCGACACCCTGCCCTTAACAAAGAAAGAGAGTGTTTCATCCTGAAAGGAACAGCCTTGCAGACGACACTTGCGTTAATTCTGCTTTGTGTTTTTAATTTTGCTTTTATGTTTTTAATTTTGCTCTGAAAGTAGTGCAAAAAATTTCGCTAGCGACACCCAACAGTGCGTTTGTCAATTTCCAAGTTTACACAGGTATACATGTTCTGCTCGAAAACAATTATGTATGTCTTACAAGTGTACTTCACCCTATGAGACACCTTTTTTATAGCGTGTAAGAGCAATTTGCTTTTTTTTTTTTTTCGCTGCTTTCGGGGTGGCGCAAGTGGCGCTGCCTTCGAATTCGTTTGCCTGTACAGGCACATAGTATTGCACTTGTCATGCATGCGGCACTGCAAGTCCGAGGTGCATCCCTGCCTGCCGATTTTCCCTCGTCTCTCCTCCTTGTCACCTCTGCATTGTCAGGCTCCTGTTGAGAAGCCTCCCGTGCCTAAAAGGGTTGCCACGGAGACGACGCATCGCGCCCAGTATCATTATTGTCGGCGTCTGTACACATGGGAAAAGAGCGACTTCGTAGATGAAAAAAAAAATCCTGTTTTAATAATTTCTACTCAGTTTTTGGGGAAACCACTGCACGCTGGGACACTTCGAAAAGTACGCTTTCTATTAAGCCAAAAAACAGGAGAGCTGTGATGGATGGTAGACAGTACCTTGAAGGGTGGGGATTAAAATAGCTCTGCTACAGGGAAAGACTTGGGGGTGCGGAGGGGGATCCTTTCAGTGCAGCTTAGGGTTGGTTCAAGCTGTTATCTCAGGCCACTGTTGGGTTCATTGTCATATCATGAAGCATAAAGTATGGGAAGGGGCTTTTAGCATTCTTCCCCCAATCACACAAAACAGCTATGGGGTCCCCTTACTCAATTTTTTTCATGCACCCCTGCTGTAACATTTATTGGCTATAACAATTTAATTTTCATGGCACTTCAATGTTAAGTGGGTTGTACTGTATATCGAAATGAATAGATGAATTTTCTCATGTAAGCCACCTGTAAGGCTGGTTACAAGGCAGTATAGTTGATATACTTGTAATGAAGAAGAAGATGAGGAAGGCAAGCAAGCAAGCCTCAGCGTTGGCGACGGTCTCGTGCCTCGAGCGAGTACTTGGCCGGACTGTGCCTGCTTGACGCTCGCCGTTTGTCGGAGCTCGCCTTTGACGTTCCTCGACGTCTAGACGTCAATAAACCACGTCGCATTTGGTGGAGGTGCATGGGTTCCCACTACCAATCTGGAACTTCGCACCCGGACGCTTCCACCTGTTCCTGTCCCCAGCGTCATCATGGCTGATACCAACCCTGCTCAGCCTGGACCTTCAGCACTCCATGTCACCCGTGGCGCCGTCCACCGCCGACGGGACCCACCAATCTTCAACGGCTCAGGTGACTCGGATGTTGAAGACTGGTTAACTGTCTATCAACGAGTAAGTGAGCACAATAAGTGGGACGATCCAATGAAGTTTAGTCACGTCGCGTTTTACCTCGCTGATGTCGCTCAACTGTGGTATAACAACCACGCGACCACTATTCCAACTTGGCCTGTGTTTAAGACTTCCATTATGGACGTCTTTGGCCGGCCTACGGTGTGCAAGCTTCGCGCAGAGCAGACCTTGCGTCAACGTGCTCAGCAACCAGGAGAGAACTTCACAAGCTACATCGAGGATGTGCTCAACCTGTGCAGCCGTGTGAGCTCCGCGATGACTGAGGATGAGAAGATCAAGCACATTCTGAAAGGCATCGAGAACGACGCCTTTCAGATGCTTCTCGCAAAAAAATCCCGCCACCGTGGACGCCCTCATCTCATTGTGTCAGAGCTTTGATGAGTTGCGTAAGCAGCGCGCAATCGCCCGCCAAGCCCTCACAATTCCTGGTGCGCATTCTAGTTTGTCAAGTTTGCAGCCAGCCCCCCACCCCGCCGATCAACAACCGTTGCTATCCACAACCCAAGATTTCATCCGTGAAGAGGTAGCACGTCCGCTCTCCTTACTACCTCTCACGCACGCGCCTACGCAGTCTTTGGCTCCGGACGTTCAACAGGTCATTCGCACTCATGTTGCCGAGAGCCTCCCGCCTATGCCACAGCCACCACCTGTCACTGCCCCTCTAACCTACGCTTGTGTCACTGCTCGCCCACCTGAACAGCCTGCGCCGTATTTCCGACCCGTGGTTTCGACCCACACCGCCCCGATGACCATGCGTGCTACAATGCCCACTTACACGAGGCCTCCGGCTCCGCTCTTCTGATGCCAGGATGCGTAGCGGACGTTAGAAACAAGCCTACTTGCTTCGCCTGTGGTGTCGCTGGGCACGTCGCCCGCTACTGTCGCCGGTATCCTTCTAGCCCGTACGACACATTTGCCGAGCCTGTTCCTTTGCCGTTCCGTACGCCACCAAGGTACACCACGGATGATCGCCCACCCTATTCAAACCGTCGCTCTCCATCCCCTCGACGACGCTCGCTATCACCAATGCGTCGCCGTCCAACTAAGGAAGAGGGAAACTGATTGCTGCAGTTCTGAAGGCAAGAGCTGCACGTGACAAGAACTATCAAAGGCCTCCATCTCTTTCGCCGCGAAACGTCATCGATGTGAACATTGAAGGAACTGCCGCAATAGCACTGATTGACACAGGGGCCGCCACTTCCGTAATTTGTGAAAATCTCTGCCGTAGGATAAAGAAATTGACCATGTCGGTTCCAGGACTAATGCTCCGCACTGCAAGCTCGCAGTGCATTTCTCCTTCTGCCATGTGCACCGTGCGTCGTTACCCAAGACGTACTTTACGTGACAGAGTTCTATGTGCTGCCGTCATGCTCCCGCGACATTATTCTCGGATGGGACTTTCTCTCACGTCATCGTGCCGTCATAGACTGTTCCCGGGCGGAAGTGGCTCTTATGCCGCTGCAAGACTCCATTTCAGCTGACCCTGTTCCCGACCCTTGCAAACTTGTCGTTCCCAACCCTTGCAAACATGGAGTCTGGTGCTGCGATGATGATGATTTCCAACACATCCTCAGCGCCTATTACCCTACTCCGTGGCGAGTGCTTGGGCCATATACAAGATGTCGAATTCCTGCATTCCCTGGATTTCACTGAGGACCAACCCTGCCTTCAACTGAATGCTATGACGTCACCCGTTTCAAAATCTCCAGCTCTGGACGGTTTTAGGGGCAAAGCTCCTTAGGGTGTGGGTCGTTCCCTCCTCTGTAGTAGTATGTCCGTAGTAGTATGTATGTAGCCACCTCGCGCCACCGGGAGGCTCGCGCTCGCCCTCGGCGCGTGCCTCCCGGCGTGCGAGCTCTCTCACTATTCCATCTGCTGTTTTTTGAGAGAGAGATACAGAGAGAGAGAGAGCGAAAGGCGCGCGTTGACTATTGAAACGCTCTTTCTTCGATGAACGCTCTACCAGCTCGCAAAGAAGGAGAACGCGCCCTCACCCACGAGAGACAACGTTGGCACAGGCAGCGTCTTCTAGCGAGTTTCTTGATTGAAAAATACCGACTGCTCGCGCTGGAGAACCATTCACCGGCCACCCATATATATATATATATATATATATATATATAGGCACTGGATCTTCACTTGCAATGAAGTGCTGGTGGTAGATTTCACTTGTGCGTAGTTGAACCATAAGGATTCATAGCGTGCGCGCTAACTAAATTAATCCGGAACTCGGCACGATCTACGATGAACCTCCGGAGCTTCGCCCACTCATCATCATTCACTCCGTGGATATGCTGTGCATTTTTTTTGCCCCTCTGTCGCCGCCGATCTACCGCCCACGCATCGCGATGAACTCGTCTCCCTTCTGCGAAAGTTCCGCTCGTGCTTCGATTACGTCCAGCCGTCTTTAGGTCGTACGAGTGCTGCGCACCACATAGACACCGGCTCTCATGCTCCCTTACGCCAGCGCCCTTATCGAGTATCGGCGGAAGAACAGCGTATCATTACTGAACAAGTCGATGACATGCTTACACACGGCGTCATTCAGCCGTCGCAGAGCCCCTGGTCATCGCCTGTTTTACTCGTGTGCAAAAAGGATGGATCCATCAGATTCTGTGTGGACTATCGGCGCCTCAATAAGGCAACTCGGAGGGATGCGTACCCGTTGCCGCGCATTGATGATGCTCTCGACTGCCTGCAAGGAGCAGAATATTTCTCATCCTTGGATTTGCGGTTGGGTTACTGGCAAGTCCCGATGGCTGTACCTGATCGCCCGAAGACTGCCGTCGTTACTCCCAATGGACTGTACGAGTTTAAGGTGATGCCGTTCGGATTGTGTAACGCGCCAGCTACATTCGAACAAATGATGGATAACACCCTTTGCGGCTACAAATGGAATACCTGCCTCTGTTACCTTGACAACATCGTAGTCTTTTCTCGAGGTTTCCCCACTCACCTTGTTCGTCTACGTGCTATTCTGAAGTGCCTCACATCCGCCCGACTTCAACTTAACATAAAGAAGTGCCATTTTGGTGCGCACCAGCTAACGATACTAGGCCACGTCGTCGGCAAAGACGGCATCCTCCCGGACCCCGCAAAACTTCATGCCGTTGCCGAGTATCCCAAGCCCACCTCCATGAAGACGCTTCGAAGTTTCATTGGGTTGTGTTCGTACATTCGTCGATTTGTCCGCGACTCTGCTACCATCATCTCGCCCCTTACGAATCTTCTAACAGCCTCTAATGGCCTGCTTGCGTGGTCACCTGAGTGCGACGAATCTTCTACGACGCTAAGGCGCATACTAACATCGCCCCCGATACTCCGACACTTTGACCCCAATGCGCCTACGGAAGCCCACACTGATGCCAGCAGCGTCGGCCTTGGCGCTGTATTGGCTCAGCGGAAGCCAGGCTACGAGGAATTCGTTCTGGCTTATGCGAGTCGAACCCTCAAGAAAGCCGAGTGCAATTACTCCGTTACCGAGAAAGAGTGCCTCGCCATAATTTGGGCGTTGGCTAAGCTTTGCCCGTATCTTTATGGTCACCCCTTTGACGTTGTCACAGACCACCATGCTCTCTGTTGGCTTTCGTGCCTCAAAGATCCGTCAGGTCGCCTCGGTCGCTGGGCACTCCGTCTGCAAGAGTACGACATTCGTGTTGTATACCGGTCAGGCCGTAAACACTCCGACACTGACGCACTGTCCCGTTCACCACTAGTGTCCGACGTCGCTTCTCCGTCGGGTTCTTCCCTCTCGCCAACAGACTTCGTGAACATGTTGTCCGAGCAACGCAAGGATGCGTGGGTTTGCCAACTCCTTGACTTTCTGGCAAACCCATCCATTCGTCCCGCCTCAAGAGCTATCAGTCGCCATGCTTGCCATTTGGTCATTCAAGATGATCTCCTTTACCGACGAAATTACGCACCTGATGGCCGCAAGTGGCTGCTTGTGATACCACGCCATATGCGCAAGGATATCTGCACCGCTTTCCACAATGACCCACAAAGCGCTCATGCCGGCGTTCTCAAGACCTACACCCGCCTTCGTCAATGCTACTACTGGCGCGGCATTTACGCCTTTGTAGCAAGTATATCCGCGCTTGCATTGAGTGTCAATGGCGCAAAATTCCACCTGAACACCCGACTGGCACACTCCAGCTGCTCCCTTGCCCTGGCCGTCCTTTTGACCGTGTTGGCATCGATTTATGCGGCCCGTTTCCCTCGACTACATCTGGGAACAGATGGATCATTGTTGGCGTGGACCACCTCACACGTTATGCTGAGACCGCAGCGTTGCCAACAGCTACTGCGAGAGAAGTTGCATTTTTCATCCTATGCAACTTTTTCCTGTGCCACGGTGCTCCTAGGCAACTTTCGAGCGACAGGGGACGCGTCTTTCTCTCTGATGCCATTCAAGCGTTGCTTGTTCAGTGCAACATCATTCACCGCACAAAGAGCGCATATCATCCGCAGACGAATGGTTTGACAGAACGGTTTAATCGAACTCTGGGTGATATGCTGACAATGTACACTGCGTCCGATCAAACCAACTGGGACATCGTCCTGCCATTCGTCACGTACGCCTACAACACTGCTACGCAAGCGACCATCGGATTCTCACCGTTCTTTCTGTTGTACGGACGCGAGCCATCATGTCCGCTGGACACTGTGCTGCCCTACACACCTGACACCACTGAATACACACCGATTTCAGATCTTGCTAAGCACACGGAAGATTGTCGACAGCTGGCTCACTCGATGACTGACGCTCAAGGCCGCCGGAAGCTTCGACTCGATTGTGACCACTCGCTTTCCACTTTCCCGACGGGAGCCCTCGTTTGGCTTTGGGTCCCCCCGAACACGCCTGAACTTTCGTCGAAATTCCTCACACGATACCACAGTCTCACTCAGACATCTCCCGTCAACTATGAAGTGGAGCCCTTGACTCCATCCCAAGACTTACGTCGTCGTGGACGGGAAATCGTCCACGTCAGCCGCCTCAAGCCCTATTATGACCCCGCCATACTATCCGCGCCTTAAGTAGCCAGGATGGCTACGCTCGTCGCCGGGGGTAATTGTAATGAAGAAGAAGATGAGGAAGGCAAGCAAGCGAGCCTCAGCATTGGCGATGGTCTCGTGCCTCGAGCGAGCGCTTGCCCGGATTGTGCCTGCTTGACGTTCGCCGTTTGTCGGAGCTTGCCTTTGACGTTCCTCGACGTCTAGACGTCAATAAACCACGTCGCATACTGTGAAACAGCCTTTACAGGGAAAGGGGGGAGAAATGTGCATGGCCGTGAAGCCACAGTTCATGAATGAGAAAGTATGTATATTAGCTGTAACCCTGTGCTTGATCTTTCCCAGCCTCTGTTTATGTGATGTCGATTTCCAGCTTTTGCACATTCAATTTTACTAGAATGAACCTACTAACGCCTCAAAGTCGTAATCAACACTGATTAAACTATTTTTAGTCTTATACAGAGTTATATGAGCTCATGGCAAATGAATTCTGTGGAAACCTGCAAAGTGGAGTAACACTTATGAAAGGGAAAATCAGCACCCACTCATTTGTAGTACACATAGCTACAGGGAGAACCATACGGACTTCTCAGAAATGAAAGATCCTCAGTTGAAAAGTGTGGCTGATCCCTCTATCAAAGGAAATGGTAACACATAAGCAGTTGAATGTTTATTGTACATCGATATGAATTCGCCCACTGTTCAGTGTTTCGTTGGCATGGCACCATTTGACGTGGATGAACCCAAGCTCGTACATCGCCTCCACAACATCCATGACCATCCCCTTGTGGTAACGAAAGTAGTTCACATAATAACTGGTCACAGTCGATGGTAAATGCCACGCGACAAAGGCATCAATCATGTTTACTAACGCCACATTTACCCGTCAACATTGTTACCATATGTACTTGTGCGCTTAACACAGCAGTTTTCTTGTTGCTGTCATACTCCGAGTAGTCAGCGCGAAAACGCCGTCTGTGACGAATGGAGCACTTTGGAATGGGTGTGGAGTGATGCCGCCATCCAGGAGAGGTGAATTAAAGCCACAGCCAGACTGAAGAGGCACGCACTCCTCTGCAGTCTGGCCGTGACTTCGCTTCTCCTCTCCTGGATGGAGGCACCATTCTAGGCAAAGTGTGTCTGCATGTGCGCGGAGCCGGATGAACACGTCAAGCAAGAGTGAAAGCGGATAAGCAATGTAAGCCGCGTTCGTACGGCTTCCAGCACATGCGCCAATGGTGCAGTGGTAGAGCATCGGCCACCTTTCGTCATGGAGCCGTGCACTGCGAGTTCGATTCTCAGTGCATGATGAATGGAAATTTTTCTGCGTGTTTTTCCTTGTTGGTCTTACATGTACGTTTTACTGCATCACTTCCGTTACAGAAACGACATAGTGAGGTCGTGGTGGACCTCGGCATAAAACACTTTTGTATTAAAATTCGTCCTGGTCAGGGGATCAAAGCTGGGACCAACATTTGTTTGAGGCGGTCTGTCACACAATAGTGCCCCTTTCGTCGAGAAACCCAACTTTGAGCTGAAGGGAAAGCCGAAAAAAAGACAAGAAAAGTGGCGCACACGGAAGAGGCTCCCAAGGTCTTGCCGCAACTGGCTGAATATCCAAAAAGGGAGAATTTTGTAGAAAGCGTCAGTGAATCATCGCAGCGAGTAAGCATGCGAGACAGACGGAGAGACTCTCTCCGTCTGCGTCGGTATGCACTCTCTGCCTCCTCTCTCTGAGAGAGAGAGGAGGCAGAGAGTGCATACCGACGCTTCTTACGCCTTGAGAGGGAGAGACGCCGTTCATAGGGCGAAGGACCGAGAAAGGGAAAAAGGGTTCCTAAACCTTGCGCCGCCTGTATCACACGGGCCGCACCGAACCTTTGAGAATGGCTTTCCAAGGCAATATAAGGAGTCAACCACGAGCTGTCAGTAGCAGTCATAACAGTCGTAGTCATATGTGACTCAGCAAGAAGAAGCAAGAAGACGTGAATCGACGCTGCTCCACGAGCCAGCTGACGAGCCCTGTTTGCAAGCATCAAGTTGAGAGGGCACCTCGAGTGACTTCGGTGAATAGGACCCTTTTGTGTTTTATTCTTTCTTGCAATGCATGAGCTTGTTCGCTTGTTGTTGGTTTCGCTTAAAGTTGTAACCCATCTGTGTTTGCATTATGAAGAGCCGTGTTTGTGCACGATTTGTGCAACTGCCTGTTTGATGAGAATACATTCGTTTTGTTTGATCACCCTTGGCTCTGACTCAGTCTTTGAACCACTGCTAATGTTTTGCCAGTGCACTGAAGGCGACCAAAACCTAATTGCCCAAGCTTTCTTGGGATCTCCGGCAATTACGTCCCATACCCCTCAGCTCGGGATCAGAGACACTGTCACTCTGCCAGCTGAGCTAACCAGGAGGCTAGGAATGGGTGGATGCACATTTTCCTTTTCTTATATGAGCATGTGTTGAACAAAATGAATTGTTGGGCTAGTTCGTTTTCCATTTAAGAGAGCAAAACTCAATAAGTACACATACAAAGAAAAGGTAGACATGGGACTGGCACTATGTATGTGTACTTATTGTGTTTTGCTCATTACAGTCCCTTCTCTACCTTTTCTCTGCATATAAGTGCTAACTGCACTCTACTCTTTCAGAGCTTATATTGGCACACTAGAGTGAATTTTAAAACACAGCATATTTTACTGCTTACAGCATACACCCACTACTGCTCAAATACTAATTACCATTCACTGCACCTTTGCATCGAACCGAAAGAGTTATATTAACAAAAGCCTAGTTTTCCAATTCCTTTTTCTTGCTTTATTACCTTTTGAAAGGAGTCCATTTTACTGAATGTAAAGAAGCCAGCATGTGTTGCTTGTTATCTGTGCTTAAAGGATCACTTTCTCTTGCTACACATAGAACAGCTGGTCTATGTATAAAAAATTTTTATGGGATAATAACATGAGTTATCAATGACCCTCTGGGATGAAGAGATTTAAACTGTTAGGTTCCACTCTCCAGACATTTTGTAACTAATCAAAACACAGTTTAATCTTATTACAACAGAGAATGATAGTGAAGATTTTGGTCTTTTGGAAAAGGAGTGAGTATAATACAAATACAGTTAAAACAGACTTTTATGTAGATGCTGAGTGTGTCTGTTATAACCGGAGTGAATTACAAGTCACAGACATGGTCGAAGAATGGATTAATTCTTCTCTAACTTCTCTGACAGAAGCTGTGATGTCCAGTGAACAGTATGGACACTATGCGTGCCTCCATCATTACAAGGCTGTTGACTTTATCCGCCACTGTAGTACTTCATGTGTTGATCCCACAGATGCTGTCAAGTGATGCTTGTGGTTTGAAGCTATTGAATTTGGGATGTCCACTGTACATGTTAGTTATATGAATTTGTTTAACCTGCATCGTCGCGAAATTCTATATAGCACAAGACATGCAGATCTTTGGGTAGCACGTTTTTGGCGTACTATGGGCAGCAATCAGTATCCTATCGTATTGCTGAACTTTTGAACACCTTAACTACACATGGATTACACCCGGATAGCATGTCTCCTCGCTCCTTTTTCACTCATTTCATTTCGCTAGATCCCACTGTGTAATTCCAGCGGAGCATGAGTATGTGTATGTGTGTGTGTGGGTATATATATATATAAATGTACATATGCGTTTATTACCTGTTTACTTAGAGTTTGAGTCTGATGTGGTCATTGCGTTGCTTTCTCTTATTTGGTTGCGATTGTTCATTGCCACATGTTATTTCTAATTTAATTTTGTGCATATCTTTCTTCATGGCGTGGCTTTGCACTGTTGCATTTATGTTACATTTGTTACAGCATATTACATTTATGTTACAGCATGTTACCTTTAAATGAGTACGCCTAAGCTAGTGTATTACTCTTTCCCTTATTTCCATACCTATGCAAAGTGCTTTGACTTGTATTAACATGTTATCTACCTATTGTCAGTGCTGCACACTGCCGAACTGTAACACAGGGGGCCGGGCTTAGTCAAGCTGCAGTAAGGCAGCTTTTTCCCGCAACCCCCTTTCTCCTTGCTGAGATGAAATAAAGTTTTGATTTGATTTGATTTGATAACTCCGTCCTAAAGGAGTGCTGACCAGCTAACTGGCCTTGTAATTTAGCCCCTTATATCCGAATGTATGTTGTATCAGAATCCATTGTAAAAGAAGTTCAATCAATAGAAAAGATGGGAGGATCAGCACGACACTGCAGTTTGGTATATTGTATCCAAACGCCTGTTGTAAGCAAATCTGTTGTTATGAGGTTATACTGTGTTTGTTTCGAAATTATCCGACCCATGGACTTAGAACCAAAGTATTAACTAGTTACACATGCCTAGCTACAACAGTCCAAGCGTAATTGCGAGGAAATGCATTTGTTGCCACATTGCCTTATTCTGGGCCTACAGGTCTCTGCATACTGATATCACACTTTAAGTCTATTCGATTCAACCAAGGTTCCCTGCACCTTCTGCACGTTTTTGCGGTGCAGTGCACCACTGTCCTCGATTACTCACGGTACAGCTGCGCCTGCTACACCCCCTGCACCTCCGTCCCCGATTATGGTAGGGCGCAGCTAAGATGCCGCTGTGATGCTGTGCAGCTTTAAACCTTCCAGCGTGCGGGTGGAGCATATTGATGCAGCCTCGATAGCCTGTCAGACAACGGCATCAGTCTAGTGACGATGGTTGCATCGCAGACGTGTGTAGCGGCGAAATCACAGCAAAGTAGTTTTGTGAAAGTGATAGAACGTTTCTTTTTTTTTTTTTTCTAAACACGTGCATGGTGATAGCCTGTTTGCACCTTCACTTTATCTTTTTACAGATGGTAGGATGTGGACTGTACACACATGCAGACTGATCGCGTCGTTCGTGTCAGCAAATGCGTGGATGCATAATATAAATAGCATATCTGGCTTCGCACGCCTGCGCGCACGCTTTGATGTAGCATATCACCATAGTTGCAGCGAGCCAAAGCAGCTTACTAAATCAAGAACTCTTCGAGCTAGGCCCTATAGCAGACGACAGGCCTGCATCTCAACATTCGATTCACACATTTGGGTGACGGGGGACGGACCTGCATCTGCATTGCAACAATGGGTGCCGAAAACTGCTGCACCAGGTGCCAACACCACATGCTCCTTTCTGTACATGGTGCCATGCATCTTTTCTGAATCAAACCTTTTGTCTCATGGACATAAACTGCACCTCCCATTAATGCTACCTAAACAATATTTTACTGCTTGGAAATAGAAAAGGCTATGAGAAAGGATTACACTGCATTCTACCACCCACTTCTACCGGTTACTGCATACTGCAATTGCATTTTGTTTGATGGACGTGAACTGTGCTTCCCATTAATGCTACCTAAACAATATTTTATTGCTCGATATAAAAGGCTATGTGAAAGCAATACACTGCATACTATTACCTTTACTCTTTCCAAGTGAAAGGGTCTTTCTAACCTTAATAGGTGTTCTTACACTGTGCAGTGAGCCCTTAGTTTATGAACGTATTGGGCAGTTAATTTTCCTGCATTGTAACTTTTAATGAGCATGTTACCTTTTCAACCTGCTGGGGTCTAGTGAAATGCAGTTTCATTAATTATCTTCAGAAGAGTAAAGCTTTGGGCACGGAGCAAGAATTCTTGAGGAGGTGAAACAGCGCTCGGCGTGACTTTACTCGGATGGCCCAGTAAAGTCACGCCGCAGGGCCAACGCCTCCGCGCCCTCTGTCAGGCGAAAAGAGAAGCGCACGCGTCGCGCCGTGTCCTCCGCGATCAGTTGCGGCGGCGCGACATCGTGCTGCAGAAGCCCGTGAGAGTTCTAGAGTCAGCAGATGACAAAGAATACATGGCAGCTCTCACGCCCTTTCTTCCCAAGGCCATTTACACATGCGTGCTCACAACATGCCAGCGAATGACTTCAAGTGGCATGCATCGTCTGCTCTGGAGCGAGTGCAAGCAGCTCAATCCAAGCGCTGTACGGCACGTAATTATTTCAGCATTTATTACTAACTGCAGCTAAAATATCTGCCGCCCCTATTTATTGACGCTACAGAGTGAAAACTGAGAAAACTTGCAATACATGAGACAGTAATGCAATAATTATGCGTCGCGCCCATAGGATGACATGTAAACGATGGGAACAGGGAGGCAGCGTCATCTGTCGTGATGCGCAGAAAACACAACTTCCTCCTTGCCCAAGTGTTACATTAACAGGCTGCCACGGCGCGCTGCCATGGCATAGCAGTTTACTCTCCTCAAATACTTCTTTCTCCATGGTTTTGGGTCAGTTGGTAATGCATACTTGGAGGGTGCAGTGCAAAGCACGGGACAAGACAGCGAGACGAACAACACGTGTCATTCGTCTTGCTCTCGTGTCCCATGCTTTGTGCTTGACCCTCAAAGTTTCATTATTGGTCTTGGCAGACTACAAAAGTCATTGTTCTCTCGTTTCATTTCATGATATACACAAATTTGGTATCTGATTCAATATTCAAGGACATTAGAGTTTTGCCTTATTCATATTCTATTCATATTTAAAAATTTCAAGATTTGCACACCTCTAATTATTTTGAAATAAATACATTGTTGAAAGACACAGTAACTCCAGCACACTTACAAATGGAATAGCTGGCTTATTTATTGATCTGAGTGAGGTTGTGTTCAGGACCACATTTCTTTTTATGCTCAGCCGTTTTACTGCGGTTTCAGTCAAAGGAGCAACTTTATCAGCTTTGATAAAAGGTGTGGTTAAAGATATGTGGATACAGTAATCTTTTCGTTAGAAGTAAATGCAGAGTGAATAGTCATCAGTGTACAATAATTTTAAAGCAAATGGTCCGAATATTTATCAGGTGGCCCGAGAATAACTTAACAATTTACATTTGTCCTCTGCAAAATGAAAGCTTTCATTTGTGCTCTTCCAACAAAAAAAGACATACTAGAAGGTTCCTCTCATAATCACAGATTCTCATCGAACTACATAGACTACTTGTTATCCATGCAGTAAGAGAAGGTGCTTCCTTCTACAATAGCTAAATTTTCACAAAAGTGATTGGACAACTAGGCTTGTGCAACTATTACATGTTTTTAGTTCAAGGCAAAGTCACAGTGAATGGCAAATAGTTTTGTATAATCTTAAACAAGTTAGAATACATTAGTAGGATTTAAATAGTAGTAGAGTGGAAGTTATAAGCAGCAAAATATAATAAATTTTACAATTCACTCCAAAAAATTCAATCGGGGTGCAAATACCAGTAAGCACGTTTCACCATGAAATAAGGCTTCACATTACTGTGGATTTTTCCTGTAAAGCTGGTTTCAGTGCATAACAATTCCACACCGCAGTGAAACCACAGTTTTACATGGGTTACATTCAGAAGTATACATACATACATTTGTTCGTTCCAAATACATAAGAACATAAGACATTAACAATATGCACCAAAACAAACTCGAATACTGTTATACAAGTGCAAATACTCGCACCAGCCTTGTTACAACTGCTTCCGCAATGGTCATGTAGACTGCCGTCTATTGATTTCCATAACCTGACTGTATTTTTCAAAAACTCTCTGATAATTTCCCAACTTTTCCAGAAGTGTCCAAATTCCTTGACAATTCCTGGATTACCCAGTTGATAGGCATTCTGGATTAGAGCACCTTAACGCATCTTCTCTTATCCCATGAGCTATACCAGATTAGTGAGCTGAAACATCGTAGAGAAAAACATAACACTGAGTACTTTTAAGTCTTTGCCTGCATCTTGTAACAGTTTATTTAACTTTCCAGTCTTTCATAAGCTGAATCTTCCCTAAACGCAGCAACTACAGGGCATGCTCATCCAAGGCCATACTGAGTGACTAAAGTCATGGTATCGAACAGTGGTGCTCCATACCGCACATGACTGAACAGCATAGCTTCGTAAAAAATGACCTGGTCTGCGCAACATACCCAGCACAGTTGCAGCACAAGCTGGAGAAGCCCCTTAGAACTTGATTGATTTCTTCGGCTTTACATCCCAAAAGCAGTTAAGAGCATTAAAAAACTGTTTAAGGACATTTCACTGGGAGTACTGAGTAATGATAGTAATGGTTAAATATGCATACATTTATCTGAACACAGCAACACACTGCGATCCAAAAAGGACTTTCAAAGGGCCATGCAGTGCAACATATTGCTACGGTACACGGTAGACACTTAGAAGCAGAGGAAGACAACGCGAGCAAGAAGTGTGGTCCCTTCGGTCCCTAGGCCTCTCGCATTGATCATCTCCAAATAAACTCATCTCACCGTAAAAGCAGTGGTGGAAGTGCTGGGTAGCAAAGAAAGATCCAGTACTAATTATCACGGAAGCTCAACACCTGGAACTGCGCCGAAGCTGCCAACTGGCCGGACTACCACCGCTTTCCATGGATGCAATTCCCGACGGTGACAACAAGCAGTCTTCGCCTGTCGGTACGTGGCAACACCACATGACACTGTGGACCTTCGCCGCAAAAGCCAGAGAAGATGTTGAAGAGTTTCTGAACCACTAGTCGGGTGAGCCGGTACAACCATTGGGTCTCGGACAGCCTGCTTGCCAACGTGCCATTGTTTCTCAAAGGTACAGAGCTCGTGTGGTTTGAAAATCACGAACAAGCTATAACCACCTGGCAAGACTTCGAAAATGAAATAAAGAGGTGCTTCGGAGACCCATCTCTGAAAAAGAAGCGCGCTGAGCAGACTTCGGTGCAGCGCGCCCAGGTGCCAGGTGAGACATGCACAACGTACATTGAGGAAACATTGAAATTGTGCAGACCTGTAGACCCTCGCATGAAAGAAGACAAGGTCAGCCACCTTCTTAATAGGATTGCCGAGGATGTCTATGACTTCCCGATTGGAAAGGACACCTTGGAGTCTGTAGCAGATGTGATCAAACACTGTCGCACATTTGAGACTCCTAAAGTAAGGTGCACCGCACCCAAGTTTGGTAGACCCACCATTGTCACCACCGTCACCAGTGTCGAGAGTGCTGACGTCAGCCCTGTAACATCCTGCGATCTTGCATCGACCATAAGACAAATAGTACGGGAAGAACTTGGTCGATGTGATGCTGCTGCCGAGACAAGGGCGCGGGTGAGAGAATGTCAGTGAATGCCGTTGATGCCAGTGGATACGATCATGTGGTCAGGTCAAGAGCCGCGGAGCGACCCCAATCTACGACTGGCATCGTCTCGATCGTCTGCAGAGCACCTCCAACCAACCAAATCCCATGGTGTCATCGTGGGAAGACCAATCGAAATACGTAGAGCAAAGTAGAAGGTTCGGTGATGTGCGTGATGCACTGCGGTGCTACCATTGCGGTGTCCCTGGACATGTGGCTCGTTTTTGCTCTGAGCGTAGACTCACACAATCACGGTATTATGAGCGACCGCCGGTGTCCCCTCGACGCAACAGCCGACGCGGTAGTGGTCGCTGGACACGGGACACGTACTTCGGGAGAGGCTTCCAGCAGAATTCCCGTAGCAACACGTCCATTGGCAACGGCTTCCGACAGAACACCCGCGGTGACTCGCCCTCCTCCGTACGAAGCTCGACGCACCCAACTGCACACCAGCGCCATTCTCTATCCCCTAGTCGCCGTGCCAATTCCCCACCACCGGGAAACTAGGTGGTGCGGCCTATGGAGGTGGGGTTGCCGAACATTTGTCAGTACACCCAAGCATGCCTCTACCAGTTTCTATGATGCACAATAAGGTCCATGTGCTCATAAATGGATGTTCTACGATGGGTTTGATAAGACACTCGAGCAACTGTGTCAGTTATGAGTTCGAATTTTAAATCATGGTTAGGACACAAAGTGATGTTTTGCTGGGATAACTGTGCCACGTTTCGTGCAGTGAGTGGGGAGTCACTGTATCTTATCAGGGTGTGTGTTAGGAGTGTCACATTAGGTCACAGAGTGTTCAAAGTTGAATTTGCTGTTCTGACCAGTTCCACAGATGACGTAATTTTAGGATTGATTTTCTACAAGAGTGTGGCGCAACTGTAGATTGCAGCGCTGGTGAAATTCTGCTGTCTGCATTTTGTGAGGGGTCTCCGCGCTGTCAAGGAACCCTCACCATCATCGACGATGTCTTCTTGCCGCCCCAATCGATGAAACGGATGACAGTTGATAGCTCTGCTGCAGTCGCTGGCACGTTTGATGTCCTCGTGGAGCCGGTCCCCCTCAGTGCACTAAGAAAAACGTGTTCGTGCCCCGTTGTGGGCTTTCTATCACCGATGGGCTATCTTCAGTATGGGTGCTAAATTGTGCTAGTGAGCCTGTGGTGCTGGCCAATGGGATGCGACTTGCCCTTTCCGAACAGAAAGCGGCTGATTGTTGTATTGCAGCCTTAAAGGTCCCATGACACCAAAATTTCAAACGCGAGATGCTTGCGTTAATTGGTTTTCCTGCATACGAAGGCAATCTTGACCAAGTATTAGCGGCGAACGTCACCTCTAAGTAATTTTAATATGGTTTCAAAGTAAGCGGGAATGCTCAACCGAGCTTGCAGCACCTCACGACATCGCCACTAGTGTGACGCAGTTAGTGGGCCATCTGTGACGTTTCACTTTTGTAAGTTGAAATCGTGACGTCACAGAGAGACACGGGCGCGCCGCGCTATGGCCTCCGAGCGTGGCCTCCAAGATTGGCTCTCGCAGCCGATCACGGACGCCACGCCATAAGCCGTATTTTTCTGCTTCCTCTCCGTGTTGGTCGCTCAAGCGTACATTGTACACACGCTATAATGCAAAGCGAGTGTGGCGGGCTGGTCTGGCGCTCGCGCTCTCCGCAACATCACCGAATCTTGAGCTCAAGTGTTCAGTGCATGCGCTTACTTCCGACAGCCGCCGCGCTAGGCCCGCAGCGCTAGTTTCTTGCAGTTTTTGGCGTGCGTTTCGAAGCTTCATTAAAACTGAACAAAATTAACAATGCTGTGACTAGTTAGACTTCACGCTGGAGAATTTGCCACTCCATGCCGTGATTACAAGACACTGTTCTACTCATTAGAACATAAAAGTCTCCAACAAAAAAACAGCTGTCATGGGCCCTTTAAGCGACCAGTCAGTGAGTCATTTATTTATTTTATTTATTTATTTACGGTATACTGCGGTCACGAAGGACCATGCAGGTGGGGAAATACATAGGTGCAAATTTACATGCACAAAAGGGGAAACAAAGCAAACGTACTAACATATCTAGAAGAATAAAAGAAACCAACGCAACCTGTCTTCATAACAAAATTATACAGCTCATAAGAGTGACACATACCATAGCAGAAAAAAACAAACAAACAATTACACGAAAAGAAACCCGAAATACGTCGGGTGTGTAGACAAAGTGTTAGCAAAATTCAATAACAGTGCATCAATGGAACATGTAGAAAAAAAAAAAAAAGCCATGAGCTTACAGTGATTACTGAATTCCTATATCAGCAAGTAGCGCACCTTCAAAATCACGGACAGATTCTAAAGAAACAATAGCTTCAGGCAGTGAATTCCACTCGGAAATGGTTCGTGGAAAAAATGAGTTTCTGAAAAGATTAGTGCATGTTTGATATGGAAGAAGATTATGTGCATGCCGATTTCTGGACGTGCGCGACAAAAATGGTTGAATGTATGCGGGCGCATTCACATTCAGCTTGTCAAAACTTTAGCCTTGCTATTTTTCTACGCTCCTCCAAAGTTGGGATCCCATTTGCCAGCATTAGAGATGAAGTAAGTCATCCTACAGAGACCAAGTTCCTGAGCATGATCAACAAGTTGTCGTCAGAAAAGCGCCAAGCCCTGGCTCACGTCTTGGCCAAGCATGCCACCAACACCATCTTTGATTTGCACAGAGCGACGAACAATGTGGAGTACCAGAGTCATGTACCCGTCATGTGACCGACACAGGATCCGCACATCTTATCCGGCAGAAACTACACTGCATGTCATCTGCAGAGCGCAAAATTATTGCTGAACAGATAGAAGACATGCTTAAGAAGAACGTCATTTAGGAGTCATGCAGCCCTTGGGCTGGCTGCATCTGTGATCCTTGTAAAAAAGAAGGACGGTTCCTGGAGATTCTCCGTGGATTATCGACGCCTCAACTCCATCACCAAAAAAGACATATACCTGCTTGCCAGGATTGATGACGTCATTGAGTGTTTGTATTGTGCCTCAAATTTTCCCTCTGTGGATCTAAGGTCTGGTTACTGGCAAATTCCCCTGCATATGGGTGGCAAGGAGAAAATAGCCTTTGTAACCCCGGATGGCTTGTTTAAATTCAATGTAATGCCGTTTGGCCTACGTAACGCCCCAGCAATGTTTGAGCACTTTATGGACACTATTCTGCGAGGACTGAAGTGGGAAATTTGTTCATGTTACCTTGATGACATCGTAATTTTTGGCCGCACATTTGAAGAGCACAATCGCCGTCTTGACATAGTACTTACAGCGCTTTAGAGAGCTTCGCTCACCTTGAATTGTAAGAAGTGCCACTTTGGAAACCGTGAGACTCTGGTTCTCGGTCATCTTGTTAACATTCATCCCAGCCCTCAGAAGGTTGCTGCAGTTAGCAGCTTCAAACAACCGCCGACACTACAAGAGCTACGAAGTTTTCTGGGCTTCTGCTCCTATTTCCGCCAATCTAGCTTACCCCCTGATGTGTTTACTCAACAAAGACGTGCCTTTCCAGTGGTCAGCAGATTGTGAGTCATCGTTTTCACACCTAAAGTTTCTCCTTACCTCTGGGCCCGTACTTCACCACTGTGATCCAACTGCTCCCACTGAAGTACATACCGACACCAGTGGTATAGGCCTCGGGGCTGTTTTGGTCCAACGCCATGACTCCCTAGAACACGTGGTTGCCTATGCCAGTCGTTGCTTAAGTAAGCCTAAATGCAACTACACTGTAACGGAGCACGAATGCCTCATGGTCATGTTCGCCGTTCACAAGTTTTATCCGTATCTCTGTGGACGCCGATTCTCAATTGTCACCAACCATCATTCGTTATGCTGGCTCACCAGATTATGTGACCCATCCGGCTGCCTTTCGTTGGGCCCTACGATTGCAAGAATATGATTCAGATTTGTTACACAAGCAGTCGCCGTCATGCCGACGCTGTCTATCAAGGTTTCCCCTTCCGAAGACCGAATGTGACTCAGACAACTTTGATGAATATTTGGCAGTTGTTGACCCTCCATATCCCGACCTTGCCATTTTTTGCAGGGAGCAACGCAGCGACAGTGGCTAAGCTCATTACTTTCTCTCGCAAGTGAATTGTGAACGCCGTTTTGTTGTAAAGGATGGCATTACTATAGTGGAATTACTATAGCAATGGCGCCCGCTTGCTTCTAGTCGTGCCAAGAAGCTTGTGACGTGACAAGCTCGAAGTAATGCACGACGACCCTACGTCTGGGCATATGGGTTTTGCCAGGACCTTTCAGCACACAAAAGAACGCTTCTTTTGGCCAAAGATGTGCCACAGTCTAACCGCGTACACTGCAAGCTGCGAGCTACGCCAGCGCTACAAGCGTCCAACTAGCGGCCCTTCAGGACTTCTCCATCCCATATGACCACCCGCTTCACTGTTTAAAGTCGTTGGTATTGACCTGCTTGGCCCTCTTCCGCGATCAACGTTGGGCAACTGGTGGATTATAGTATGCGTCGATCACCTGACACACTATACCAAAAGTGTGGCAATTCCTGTTGCAACGGGCGCTCATGTCTCCCGCTTCATGCTGTCATCCATCATATTACGACACGGATCTCCTCGCATCATGATCAGTGATCGTGGCCGGCAATTTGTTGATGTGGCTGAAGAACTGCTACATCTTTCTATGTCTCGTATTCATCATGCCACCCCGTACCACCTGCAGACTAACGGTATAACTGAACGCGCTAACAGAACTCTCATTAACATGCTTTCAATATATGTCGATTCAGCTCACAAAACTTTGGACACTGTCTTGCCTTTTATAACATTCGCTTACAATATTGCACGACATGAAACAACCAGATACAGCCCCTTCTATCTCCTATACGTACGAAAGCCCCGCACAGCCCTTGATTCGATTCTACCATATTCTGAAACTGACGGGCCTTCACTGGCTGATACGCTTTGCTGCGCAGAAGAGGCCCGACACATCGCATGCCTTCAAACTTTTGCTTCTCAAGACCGCTCCAAGATCCGCTATGACAAGCATCACCAGGCTGTATCGTATGAGAAAGGCAACTTGGTGTGGCTATGGACACCACTTCGCGAGTACGGCCTATACCAAAAGTTCCTGGCCCACTACACCGGCCCCTTCGTCGTCATCGCACGCCTCAGTGATGTCACTTACGTGATATCTTGACTCTTGTCTGCTTGCCGTCGCTCAAGCAAGACCGATGTTGTCCATGTCGCCTGTCTTAAACGTTTTCACCATCAGGACACGACGTGACTCGCCCGGTGGGCATCGTCTGCAAGGGGTGAAATGCTACGGTACGCGGTGAACGCTTAGAAGCAGAGGAAGATGACGCGAGTAAGAACTGTGGTCCCTTCAGTGCCTAGGCCTCTCTCGCATTGATCATCTCCGAGTAAACTCATCTCACCGTAACAATATGTTAATGACTTGAGGCACGGCCGTTAACAATGGGTGGGCTGCATTTGTGCACCCACACATTACTGAGTTCAACTGGTGTGATGCATGTTGCAAAACCACCCATTTGCAATGTGTGAACCTACATGGTTGCACACACGACTCATTGCAAGATAGGCCTCTGTTGATGCTACTGCAACTTTGCTGATGATGATGAGGGCAACGATGATGAAAATGATGATGGATTGCGGCACAGGCATTTATAAAGATGATAAAGTATTCGAGGCATTTGAGGATAAATGCTATTGGAATGCATTTAATGTAACACAAGCAGGTGCACTTTATGATCTAACAAGTGTGTTGTGAGATACTTGCAGCATAGCGCCGGCGTGATGGCTGTGATTGGGTGAACAGCTCAAGCCCCGCATCGAAGCCCAAAGTCCTCCCATGGGGTGAGCGACACTCTTCATTCTAAATCGTTCAATATAGGTTATCCGAACCGTTATATAGGAATGTACACCTTTCCTGCTCCTCCTCCACGCGTTGAAGATTATCTACTCGCACTTCAGAACACCAGGATAGATATAAAGCTAATCGGGTCCGAACATGCACGACTGCTCTTACTTAAGATGAGTCACAGATATGCCTCAAAGCATGACTCACTTGAATCGCCGGCTAGGAGGCCCTTAAATATCCACATTAATTAGTGGCTAAGTCTAAACACTCCTCAAACATTATTCTAGTCCTATTAGATCATATTTTTTTATAGCATTCGTATTGTTTATACATAGTTGTAATGTAGTTATCTTTATTGTTTGAATTCCATGTCGAATATCGTGTCCCGCAACCGCGCACACACACGTAATGTGTATGTGTATATATATATATATACATAGAAAAGATCATATTATGTTACCAAGTATGCCAACGACGGCCGCTACTGACACGCCTCGTGAGCTTACCAACTGAGAATGTATTATTTCTGCGCGAATAGACGAAGTAGGCACACGAAAGAACAAGTCAGGCGCTGACTGTAAACAGATTATTGAAGGGAATGGCATATATGTGCGTGGACATCGTCGAAAAACACAAACGACTGTAACTGCCATGCGAAAAGGAAAAACTTAGATACCAATGTTTTGTGAAAGCGACGTTTTAAGAATACGTCAGAAACAACATATTAGGACTTCCGCCCTGACTGCTATAACTCGTGCTCTAAATAGCAACTTACCAATATTTAACGATATCAGAACTTGTTTGGTATCAAATTTCAGCTACGGTGCTAAGCTACTCGCAAAAATCTCCTATCAGGGTCAACGGGCAAAACATGAGCTACGCGCTACGAGCACAACACACGATGAGTTTTGTTTCTCTCTTAATTACAAGGCCATAGCACATCCGAGGAATCGGCAACCGCTTTCAACATATTGCGACATAGACTGAACGCTGACCAACAGACACAGAATTTATTTATTATCACGGCGATTTCGTAAGTGCGAGCTAGGTCGCTATGCATCCTTTTCCCACTTCTTGCTTCATGCCCCCCTGCCCCCCCCCCCCCAGCTCTCGCCCTCCTTTCGGCCTCCCTCTCTCTATCTCTCTGAGACAACCACTTTGCTGCAGTAAAGAACAGAAGGATAAAGACACGCACACGCCAAACTACACGGGATGACGCGACGAACACGGCGGAAACTCCCACGTCGCAGGCGAGACAATCAGGCATGCCTTCCTTGTATTCAAAATCAGCAAAAATGCTGCATCGCAGACATTTTTAAATTTATCGCATCACAATTCACGAGAGGGCGCAGCAGGAATCTGTTCTTAAATACATCGGCGACCCAACAACCCAGACGACTCGGCCATGCTTTTGTAGTAGACCAAAGGGTCCCGAGTTCGAATCCCTGAAGTGTATAATGTTTCTTTTATTTTTTTAGCACTTTTTTCTTTTCCGTATCTTTTATCTTTTCTGTACACTCCTGAGGTATCTTCTTAGTATCCCCTACTTCCGCCCCGCCACGGTGGTCTAGTGGCTATGGTACTCGGCTGCTGATTCGAGGGTCGCGGGATCGAATCCCAGCCGCGGCGGCTGCATTTCGATGGAGGCAAAATGTTGAGGCCCGTGTGCTGTGCGATGTCAGTGCACGTTAAAGAACCCCAGGTGGTCGAAATTTCCGGAGACCTCCACTACGGCGTCTCTCATAATCAGAGCTGGTTTTGGGACGCTAAACCCCACATAACAATCCCCTACTTCCCTTTAACAATTGTACCCTGCCCTGACTAACCCACACACTGCAACACCTCTGAAAGTTTCCTCCCCCCGGCGGAGAATTTGGACAAAAGATGCATATTGGCGCCCACCATCACCGTGCCTTATCTACGCAACTCACCTGAGCACCAGAACAGGAACTGGCCCCCTGGTGCAGCACCATGGCAAACACCTCCCAAGTTACTGGACCAACCAAACCCTGGACCTAAGACGACGACATCAACAGAGCTTCTAGCCGTGAAGGCGACCACACGGGTATGGGAACAAATGACTCAAAAAGCCTCTGGACTCAGACAGGCCGCCATTGGAAATTAAATGTAGCGACTCTTAACACGCGAGCTCTTTCAAGCGAAGCCAGATTAGCTGAACTACTAGAAGAATTAAGGGGTATTAATTGGGATATCATTGACCTTAGCGAGGTTAGGAAACCACGAGAACGATACTTATCGCTTACTGAAGGACACATTCTCTGCCACAGAGGACTACCAGAGAAGCGTGAATACGGCGTAGGGTTCCTTATAACAAGGACATAGCAGGTAACATCGAAGAATTCTATAGCATCAACGAAAGGGTAGCAGGTGTTGTGATAAAATTAAATAGGCGATACAAACTAAAACTAGTACAAAGTTACGTACCAACGACCAGCCACAGTGACGAGGCTGTAGAACAGTTCTACGAGCATGTAGAAATGGCAATGAACAAGGTACCGTATTTACTCGCATAATCGGCGCACTCGCGTAATAGGCGCACCCCCAGTTTCGTCGCGAAAAATATGTTTTTTTTATTTCCGCGCATAATAGGCGCACCCAGAACTTTGCAAATAGTTCTCCTGAAAATAAAAAAAGCCACTAGATTGCAAGTCAACGCCCTCCCGCCTCATATCTTGGGTGAAAAGTATACATGCAACCGTACTGAACGGACTACTAGTCCTGACGTGTTGTAGCAGTCTCCCAGTACGTAGTACCGAGAGATAGCGTGGTACAGCTGCGCATTCTGAATACCGCAGTTTTCAGAAACGCTCGCTTCACGTCTGGTTGAATGGCACAAGGTTGATTGCCAGCCGGAAACCGGCCCACGAAAACCTCAACGACAGGATGGCCAGGAGGCGCATGAAAATGTAAGAACGCCGCTGCCGCCAATAATGCCGCACCAAATGTTCATCATCGCATGTATTCAATAGGGAGTTTTCGAATAGTGTTTGGGGCACCAAAGAAATAGCGTCGACACCACTGCACATGCGCGAGACCCAAACTGCCTTTGGGTTTAGGGTTGGGCACGCTATTTCTGGAATTTAGCGTCAGCGCCAAAAAGCCCCAAAGCTTGCCCCAAACTTTTTAGCGTAAACAAACATGGCGGCGCCCATCGGTCATCGCTTTCTTCCATCTCACGCATGCAACAAAAACTGGCCGTGAAATAACCCGCGTTTTTAAGATCGGTTGTCGAATTGAGAGCTCGTAGGCTTAACGCGACCGGTGGCTCGAAGCTGGATTACCTTGGCTAATGATACCAAATTCTTAAGACTCGCAGAAAGATGGGGATCACAAGTAAATTCATTGCCACTGCATGCTTTAAATAGCAGTTTTAAAGGGTACGCTTATGAAAGGCAAATGCGTTTATTAATCTTCAATTTTTACTTGTCGTAGCCTGCCTTTTTGGCCACTTTGGCGCTGCAAGCGCAAGACGCAAGGAGCGAGCGCATAACCCAATTCGAAAACTTCTACTTCCTACGTGGTCCCAAGTTAGCGTACGCTAAGCACTTTGGGGCCCCAAACTTTTGGGGCCCCTATTCGAAAACTCCCTATTGATGATGATGGCATAGCACAACGAGCGAATGGCACGCGGCCGCTGAAGAAAAAAAAAGACGCATCAACGACCGAAAAACTAGCAAAGCACTACGCAACCTGTCACAAGTGGCACGCGGCAACAAACCTACCGCGGCTACAGTGCACTAGAATATTCTAGTACACTGTACCGCCGCCGCACCAACGAGCTCTTCCATTAGCTACCGACAACCCCACCGGCGCACGGAGAATGTATGTTCGAGACTCTCAGAGGCCATGTGTGCAGCGTCGGAGCGAGCGAAAAACAGTTCTAGCAAAGCACGACGCAAGCTGTTACAAATAGCACGCGGCTACAAGCCTACCGCGGCCACACCAATGAGCTCTTCCATGAGCTACCGACACCCCCTTCCCCCAAAAGCGCTGCACCATAGAGTTGTCCGTTCGAGACTCTCAGAGGCTATGTATGCAGGGTCGGATGTGGCTCAACACAAGCCGCCTAGCCCGATCGCCATCGCCAGGGGAAAAACAAACAAAAGAAACAAATTGCTAAAACGCCATTTTGCAAGCGGCGTGTAGTTAATGTGGCGTGCGTTCTGCCATGGGGAAGTACGCCAGCTACACGGCTGGCTTCAAACTTAAGGCTGTGCAGTATGCACAGGAACACGGAAATCGTGCTGCAAGCAGGCACTTCGATGTCGGCGAAACCAGCATCCGCTACTGGAGAGCGCAAGAAGAAAAGCTTAAAACAACGAACAAGTCTCGATGGGCCTTCCGCGGCGCAAAGACGGGAAAGTATCCGCAAGTGGAGGAGCAACTCGTTCAATATGTACAGAACCTCCGACAGGACGGTTGTGCAGTGTCCCTGGACATATTACAGACGGAGGCGCGCAGAATTGCCCGAGCGCAGGGCATCGAAGCAAAAGACTTTAAAGCGAGCTCAGGCTGGACAACGCGCTTCATGCGACGCCATGGGCTCACATTGAGAAGGCGGACGACGTTGTGCCAGCGCTTGCCATCGGCGTACGAAGACAAAGTGGTGGACTTCCACAGTTTTATTATTCGGCTCCGGCGGCAAAAGAATTTTATTTTGTCCCAGATCGGCAATGCAGACCAAACCCCTCTGTGTTTCGACATGCCGAGGAACACAACAGTAAAGGAGAAGGGCGCACGCAGCGTTATTATTAGAACATCTGGTGCCGAAAAGCAGCGATGCACCGTGATGTTGGCAGTGACAGCGGATGGGCGCAAACTGCCGCCATACGCTATCCTTAAACGCAAGACGCTGCCGAAAGGAAATTTTCCGCGAGGTGTCCATGTAAGGGTCCAGGAAAAAGGCTGGATGACCGCCGACCTCATGGTTGATTGGATCAAGACAGTCTGGGGTCGGCGGCCGGGTGGTCTTTTGTATCCATCGATGCTTGTTCTGGACAGCTTTCGTGGACACCTCATAGAACGTGTACGAGAAAAGTTCAGAGAGCTACGCACGGATATCGCAGTACAGTAGAACCTCATTATAACTAACCCGGATATAACGAACTATCGGATATAACGAAGTAATCGCAATTCCCCTTGAAATTCCTGTAGATGAAATTGATATTGGTTATAACGAACTAATGGTTATAACAAAGTAATTACCGCTCCCCCTTCAACTTCGTTATAACGAGGTTTTACTGTAATACCGGGCGGCCTCACGTCGGTGCTACAGCCTTTGGACGTGTCCTTAAATAAGCCTTTTTAAGGACAATGTTCGAAGGCTGTACACTAACTGGATGGCTGAAGGAAATCACCAGCTTACTCCTGGTGGAAAAATTAAGAGGCCGCCTGTGGAAATGTTGTGCGGGTGGATTGCAAATGCCTGGCAGGAAATTTCTGATGACGTCATCACGAAAAGCTTTAAGAAGACCGGCATATCAAATACGCTGGATGCGAGCGAAGACGACATGCTGTGGGATTCAGAAAAAGAAAGTGAATCGCCCTCTGCGACGATGATTGTGAGCTCTCCAACTCGGACTCCGAATAGAAGCGGGAGAGGAGTGTCTGTAAATAAATTTGATGTTCGTGTGCAGTCGTCTCATAGCTGTTCATTAAAAGGCATGTAGGCAGCTGTTTGTTATACTGCATTAGTCGGTAAATGATGAGAATAACCATACTTTTGACGTCTGTTCAAATTCGAAGCGCGGAAATGCGGGTCGAAAAATTTTCGGAAATTTTACCCCGTGTAATAGGCGCACCCCAAACTTCGACCCGGATTTCCTGAAAAAAAAGTGCGCCTATTATGCGAGTAAATATGGTACACACCCAATATACAATTGTAATGGGGACTTCAACGCGAAAATAGAAAAGAAACTAAGAGGAGAACGTGCAGTCGGTAATTACGGAGAAGGAGATAGGAATACATGGTTTTCACGTGACGTCACGCTCAGCAGCGCGTGCAGCGGCGGCCATGTTGATGCAGTGCGTGCGGAGCCGTCGTGGTGCGTAGGCCGTTCCGTGCTCGTTTCCTCGAGGTTTCAGGCGATTGTCGTGCTTTTCGTGCGCGATGCCGACGCTTCTCAATAAGCAGCCGTTAGACCCGACTTATTATTCGGATCTTACGGGGCCCGAGCGCCTTCGCTACGCCGAAAAGGTGGAAATGTGCGATAGGATCGACCCCTTCACGCTTCGACCGTCACGCTCAGCAGCGCGTGCAGCGGCCATGACCGGACACTTCCGACCGGGAACGGACACTTTAAGTGATGTGAACGTATTTCCGGACATTTGTTACGGAGACATCGCCAATTATCTTGTTTTTTCTGCCAATTATTTGACCCTCGAGGAAATGAAGGCGTTCAAGTCGACCGAGGTGCATAATTACTTTACAAGCGGTTGGGTCAAGGGTCTGTCGGCTAAACAGTTGCAAGATGACAAGGTGCTTCTGCTTGGCGAGGTAAGTTGCAGCTTGTTGTGTTTTTCAGAGTGAGAGAGAGTGAAATAACGTTTAATCAATGTACAAGTGATTTAGTGTGTGACAAAGCACTCGGCTATTTTCGAACTGTCATTCGATCCCAAAGGGCCGTCATGCGAGTCTTTTTTTTTTTTTTTTTGAACTTTCATGTGATAGGTGGTGTTGGTTTGTTTGGTTTGGAAGCATGGCAACTTAAATCGCGAAGAAAGAAAAATAATACGGCAACGCGTGAAGTGATTCATATCACTTGCCGCATATTTGTCAACCAAAACTTTAGGTCCCATGCACTTGTCGCGTCGAGCAATGAAGGCCTGCTTTGCTGATCAAGCTTGTCGCGATCGTTCGTTCAGTAGCCCGAAAAACTCGACAGTGACGTGCAGAGATGTCCCCAATGTTAATTTGTACCTTGCAACACATCTTTTGCAGGTGAACCATTCACAAAGGTTGCGAGACCAGCCTCTACGTGTGTGGATCCTCTCCAAGAAAGATGGGGTTGTGCTCTCAGCCCATTGCACGTGCATGGCAGGCGCTGGGGAGGCATGTTCTCATGTTGGAGCTTGCCTGTATGCGGTAGAAACTGGCGTGCGGATGAGAAATGGGAGACGGAAAAAGTTAGTGCTGGTTGATTTCGGCCAACAAGTGAGGTTGGAACAACCAATAACAGCGCAGATAACCATAGCGACGCGTCGAACGTTCCGCCAAGACGCAAACTGCAACTGACTGCACCGCCGCTACCGCCGCGGTCGCTGGCTCACTGCACCAACATGGCGGAATCGTATCCCAGGATTCCTAGGCGTGACGTCAGTGCAAGCCATGTATAGCAGAGGGGACATGCTGGTGGAACTCGCCGAAAGAAATCACCTCCGTGTAATGAATACTTTCTTCAAGAAACGCAAGAACAGGAAATGGACATGGAAAAGCCCCAACGTAGAAACGAAAAACGAAATAGATTTCATAATGTGCACTGATGTTGGTATAGTACAACACACCGAAGTGGTTAATAAGGTCAGAATTAGCAATCACAGATTAGTGAGGGCGAAGATATCCCTCAATCTAAAGCGAACAAGGACAAAGTTAATCATACGGAAACAGGCCAACCCCGAAGGCGTAAGGGCGAAAAAAGAATTTAGAATTGCACTTAAGAACAAGTATGAGGCTCTAGGACAGGAAGATAATGAGGATATAGAGAAGATGAACGAAGACATCACTAAGCTGATCACCGAAGCAGCAGTCAAAGTAGGGGGCAAAGCACCAAGACAAGTTGTGAATAATCTCTCGGAATCTACTAAAAATCTAATCAAACAACGCCAACAGATGAGAATAACTAACTCAAGAGACAAGATAGAATTCGCCGAGCTGTCTAAGCTCATCAACAAAAGTAGAGTCAGGGACATACGTAACCATAACGTGAAAGAAATAGAACCAGCAGTCCGAAATGGAGTCAGCATCAAAACAACTAACAGGAAGCTCTGTGCGGGAAAGAACATAATGCATGCAGTGAAAGATAAGCAGGGCAACATCGTTACTAACTTCAGTGATACAGTTAAACCTGGATATAACGAAACTGAGAAATTCCCGGAAAACTTCGTTATAAAGAGGATTTCGTTATATGCAGGTTCAGCAGGAAAATTCGAAAAATAAACGCTTAAGTAAGCAAAACGGTTACAGATGGCAGAGCTGACCCAAAACAATTATTTTGGGCCAGAAAACATTTACAGCTGAGAACACATATGTGACCGCTTATAGTACAGGACCGGCAATAATGCGGTTTTTTCTAAACCCCCCCCCGGTTCTTTCTGACCTCCCGCATACCGCTTAATGTGCAGCCCCCCTCACACCCCCCCCCCTTCCCCATATGAAGGACCGGTTATAATGCGGCTGCCCGGAAATCGCGGACAATCGAGGTAGGGAGCAGGCTTCACAAAGGAAGTGCCCCGCCCGAAAAAAGTACAGCGAATCACCGTGGAGGAGGAAGCAACGTGGAACCAATTAACAATGAGCAGAGGGAAGAAAAAAAAAGGCGGCGGCAGCAACGCGTCGCGTGCGCGCCCTCTGAGGATAGGATTTCCAAGGCGACGGAGAATGCTACTACGGCCACTTGTCAGCCGCGAACACTACGCACGGAACGCGCGCCCGTGTCCTCCAGTTTACCGCTGTTTGTCTCCAGTTCTTTTTAGGGGCGAAGCTCCTCTTAGTCTAACCTTGTCACGCGTCACGCGTAACCGGCAGTATCTCCCGAACAGTATAATAGATGGCGCTGTCTCATAGAAGTACATACAAACTGCAGTTGAGTGATGATATTCTAGATGGCGCTGTACACAATCTATGTCGTCATCACCATTTCTCGTCTCATTTCCTAGATGGCGTTGGTCCAATAGAAGTGTGTGCAATAGTGCGCTTGTGTGAATCGCCACTAGATGGCTGTGGAAGTGCCGCTACTCTCCGATTGGCTGCTGCGCGGGCTGTGCCTGGGTGCGCGGGAAACGTGTGCCTCTCTCAAGTCTCCTGGATCGTCGCCGTTCCAAGACGACACCCGCCCGGCCCATCGACGGAGACCGATTTCGCGCTACAGCTGCGGCGGCATCCTAGCTACCCTGCACCGTCTCGGGATCCGCCAGGCGCCGCGCTGGATTCGCCGCCGCTTCTCGGGCTCGCCTTTGGGGGTCCGCTGCTTGAAGTGCACGTTGCGCCACGGCGTCATTGGCGCGCACCGTCTCGAGATCCGCCAGGCGCCGCGCTCGCTTCACCGCCGCCTCGCACCGCGGGATCCCGGGGACGAGCACGAGCCGCCGCGGCCCTCCGCGCCCGCCGCTCCGCTTCGTCCATGCCCCACCGACGATCCGACACCCATAACTTCCGGAGCTTCGCCCACCTCACCATCATTCACCTCGTGGATATGCTGTGATTTTTTTTTTACCATTTCACGCGCGCTTCCCTTGAATCACCCCGCGATTTCTTGTGCACCCGATCCCTGTGTTGTCAAGGGCAAACTTCCCTTGAGGTGCGCCGCCCGTGACCCCGCGAGCTAGGCCTAACAAGCGCTCTCACCTACTGTCAGGTTAGCGAAGTGCAGACTCGCGCAGCAACAAAGAGTCGCGCTGCTAGCATGTTGAAAAAAAAAGCTTGTTTTTTTTTTTCTTTCTCTCTTAAATCGGCGCGACTCGGTAACATAACTGGAAAAGGAGGGTGGCGGCTTGGCAGGCTAGGCCAGCTGCAGAAAGCGGCGGGAGCAGGTTTGAAGTGAGGGGGAGAGGACACGCCCGCGGCGGGATGATCGCCGGGTCAAGGCAGGCCCTCCTCACGCACGCACGCATACGTGCATCCGCTCACTCTCGCCTCGTAGTCGCCGTGTCTTTGAGCGCGCCAAGCGCGACACCACCGCTTCGCATTCTGTTGCAGCGGAGGAGGTGCTTCCGGTTGTTGCTCTAGCAAAAGTGACAAAATTTGGGGCAAAACCTCAGGCTGTCGGCGGAGAAAATTCGTTATTTCGAGGGGTTGTCCCACTGCCACTTCGTTATGTAGAGGTTTCAAATACATGTACTTCTATGGAGTAACGGCGGGGAATAGAAAAACTTCGTTATATCCAGGAATTCGTTATATGGAGGTTCGTTATAAGCAGGTTTAACTGTAAAACCAAAGTGGCTGAGGATTTCTATTCCGAACTATATAGCTCAAATACGAGTCTCCCCACCATGAGTGTATTAAATGTCGAGCAGGACTACGAAATCCCATGCGTCACTGCGGACGAAGTTAGGGAAGCAATTAAGGGCATGTCCCACGGGAAAAAAAAGCGGCTGGAGAAGACGGAATAACTGTCGTCTTGATCAAAGATGGCAGAGACTTCCTAACTGGAAAGCTCGCGACACTATACACTCAATGCCTCAAAACTTCAAATGTACCAGTCAGCTGGAAAAACGCAAATATTCTATTATTACATAAGAAGGGAGATGTTAAAGACTTGAGGAACTGCAGGCCGATCAGTCTACTCTCAGCACTTTACAAAATATTCACAAAGGTTATGTCAAACAGAATAAAGGCCACGCTTGAATTTAATCAACCAAGAGAGCAAGCAGGGTTCAGAAAATGATACTCTACCATGGACCACCTGCATGCGATCAATCAAGTAATCGAGAAATCCGCTGAATGCAACAAACCCCTCTATATGGCTTTCATAGATTACGAAAAGGCTTTCGACTCGGTAGAGATACCAGCAGTTCTGGAGGCACTACGTCGTCAAGGAATATGTGACAGCTACATAAACACAATAGCTAACATCTATAAATATTCTACGGCCATCATACTCCTCCTTAAGAAAAGCAGGAAAATCCCAATACAGAAAGGTGTCAGACAAGGAGATACAATTTCTCCAATGCTATTTACTTCATGTTTGGAAGAAATCTTCAAAAGGTTAGACTGGGAAGAGACAGGGCTCAGGATTAACAGCGAATATCTGAGTAACCTGTGATTTGCAGACGACATAGTACTCTTTAGCAATGATGGCGACGAACTGCAAAAGATGATTGAAGACTTAAGCCGAGAAAGCGCTAAGGTAGGATTAAGGTTGAACATGCAGAAAACAAAGATAATGCCAAGTGGCACAGCGAAAAAACGTCTATTCACGATCGAAACCCATACATTAGAAGCCGCAGAAGAATATATGTACCTAGGACAGCTACTTACAGGAGAACCCACCCATATAAAAGAAGCCCACCGTAGAATAAACATGGGATGGGGCGCATATGGGAGACATTCCCAACTCATGAACGGTAACCTACCACTATCACTCAAGGGGAAACTACATAACTACTGCATCTTGCCAGTACTGACTTACGGGTCAGAAACCTGGAGAATTAAAAAGAAGCTAGAGAGGAAGTTAAGAACTGCACAGCGGGCGATGGAATGAAAAATGATAGGCATTACACTAACAGATAGGAAGACAGCCGAGTGGGTCAGAGAACAAACGGGGGTCGCCAACATAATGAACGATATTAAGAAGAAAAAAATGGACATGGGCAGGCCACATGATGAGAAGGCTAGATAACCGATGGACAGTTAGAACGACGGAATGGATACCAAGAGAGGGTAAGCGCAGCCGTGGGCGGCAGAGAGTAAGATGGGGGGACGAAATCAGGAAGTTCGCAGGCGTCAAATGTAATCAGCTCGCGCAGGACAGGCAAGGATGGCGAGGATTGGGAGAGGCCTTCATCCTGCAGTGGACATAAGATGGGCTGATGATGATGATGATGACTACAGGCACACTGAAATACATATATTCAGTCTAAGCAACATGCGGTGCACAATGAGCTGCATTTTACTATCGGACGCAAAAACCATGGCAAGGTCTTCTTGCACACATTGTAAACCAGGCGTTGTAAGTATCCTTTCCATTTACATTGAAATCGCCAATGGTCATTAGAGGCACAGTGTGTTCAAGAGAGGAGGTTTGTTTCAAGAAATCAACAACTTTACTGTATTGAGCACCTGGTGACCCATATACTGTGACCAATACAGTACCCTCTCAATTATGTACTGCACCGACATCGGCAAACTCAATGTCCAGTGTGCCGATGAACCTGGGAGTCTTAGCAGCATTGCTGCCAAGTCCCATTTTCAGCAATGCATACTTGGGGAACTTCATGGCAAAGTCATTTTTCGTTGTTTTCCCATGGACGAATTGAACTGTCCATCGAGCGTTGATGGTGAACAGTTTGATTTGTTCAATTTGTCGACTTGAAAGGAAATGTGCCTGGTGTATCACAAAAACGTGATCATCATTTCCAGTGTATCTGAGGGATAATTATGAATGCTGAGAAGTTTTTGAAGCAATATTCTGTGCTAGCCTTACTTTGGAACCTGAAAAATGACCTTTCACTATCCGAGAACTTCAATTATTTGGTAACATTATTAGCAGCCACGGTAGTCGATCTAATCCCAACAAAACTGCTGTGATTGCCAATTTCCCCACCACCAACATCCAATAAGGCTGTGGAAAGTTTTCTCAGTTTTTGCACATATACTATAGAGAATTTTTTTCACATTTCGTGGCCATTAAGAAGGCTCACAGAAAACATGCCCCCTTTGTGAAAGAGCAAAGACCAGCACAAGGAATTTTATGAGCTCCATCAATGCATGCAAATGCCTTCCAGGCTCGCACTCTTTGATAAAGACAGCCCCATGATAACGCATAGAGGTGCTAATAATGTCAATTTCGGAGCAGTGCTTGTACAATGGCACGAGGGCAGCAAAAAGGTGATCACTTAACTATACTCCATTCAATACAGAGCAGTCAACACTGTGAAGGCTATGCAAGAAGTTCAGTCAACAAATTTATTCACTCCATGAGTCTCATGTAGCCGCCTTTTGTTGTCGTAAGTGCTTGTGCAAGCACAGCAAGGGCGCATGTGTCAAATGATGCAAGTGGCTTCAAATGAGACACCAAGAGGCATACAGCAACATATACTCACAGCCATACAACAAAGTTGTTGATCTCTAAGGCACCTTCGCCCTATATCCCTCACATCCTGTGTCGGCAAAGTACTGGAACACGTTATTCTCACTCGACTGCAGAGATACATGGAAGACAATGCCCTCTATCCGCATACGATGTTCGGATTTCGCCTGAAACTAGCCACACAGGATGTAATGCTGCAACTGAAGAGTCAGATTATCGACGGTGAGGAGGGCTCTAGGCACGGGACACGCGCTATTTTGGGGCTAGACATCACCAAAGCATTTGACAATGTTTTACACACATCTATCCTCGATTCCCTCGCCTCGCTAAACGTAGGCTCCCGCACCTACGCCTACATCCGCAACTTCCTCACGGACAGGACAGCCACACTATCGGTTAATGATTTGCCTGAACCCTCCATCACTCTCGGCGGGAAAGGGACACCCCAGGGGTCAGTGCTTTCCCCCTTTCTCTTCAACCTAACCATGCTTCACCTTCCACCACTTCTAGAAAATATCCCCAACCTTCACCACAGCATCTACACAGATGACATCACGCTTTGGATTGCCTGAGGTAGCGATGGAGCGATACACGATGCCCTCCAATTAGCAATTGATAGAATTGTCACCTACGCAGAGCAACGTGGATTGGCCTGTTCTCCACAGAAGTCAGAGCTACTCATATATCGACCTAGAATTCCCTACGACAAAGACCCTCCCTCGATAAATCTACATGTACGACACCACCCCATACGAACGGTCCCTACTATTCGCGTCCTTAGCTTCCGCATTCAGCAAAATGGCGGCAACTCGGACACGATGCAACTACTGCACCATCATGTCTACCAGACCACTAGGCTCATCTCCCGTATTGCTAATAAGCACCACGGCATGAAAGAGGCCAATCTCATCCGATTGGTGACCGCATTCTCGATGAGCAGAATTCCTTACGTTGCCCCTTTTATGAAATTAACGCTCACAGATAAAAAGAAATTGAACACGCTGATCAAACGCTGTTACAAGTGCGCCCTGTACCTCCCCATCTCTACGCCCAATGCGAAACTCGACGGTCTAGGACTACACAACACTATAGACGAACTGATTGAAGCGCAGCGTATATCGCACTATTAACGGTTGTCTCAAACTCCTACAGGACGTCATGTATTGTGCACTCTCGGCATAACTTATGTCTCACAATTTGGCGAGAAGATCCCCATACCTCCGGACATTCGCGAAACCATCGTCATCCCCCCATACCGCATAACATGCACCCTGAACATAATACGGAAAGACGCGTCGAGCGCGCCAAGCAACTCGCTAAGCGCTACGCGCAATCGACACACGTTGCGTATGTGGATGCAGCGGAGTACCCCACTCATCGGGCCATGGTCCTGGCTGTGGCCACGGGGCCAGAACACACAATTACCGCAACTGCCTCCATTCGAATAACCAAACCCGAAGAAGGCGAAGAAGCAGCCATCGCTCTAGCCTACGCGACAACTCAAACATCCTGCATCATCAGCGACTCGAAGACTGCCATCCGCAACTTCACCAAGGGCTTGATCTCACAGCCGGCGTGCCGCATACTCACCAGTGCACCCCTCTTACGTCGCCGCCGCGTTCAGATCGTCTGGGCTCCAGGCCACTCTGGGCTCGCGGGGAACGAAAACGCTCATGACACCGCCCGAGCTCTCATCTACCGGGCGCGTCAATCAACAGAGCGTGACTCCTCGCAAGCCGACACGGCCGAGGGGGAGAAGATGGTCTCCTCTTTTCGCGAGCATGCGAGGGACAGAATGATTACCTTCAAAGAAATCCTCCTGTACTACGTAAGGCCAGGCTCAAATATCCACCACCAGACAAATCCCTCAATAAGCAACAATCCACCACCTGGCGTTTATTACAGACACGCACTTTCCCCTCTCCAACACTGTACAGCCGTATTTACCCCACAGTCCATACACCACAATGCAAGGCGTGCGGAGCGCCTCGCGCCGGGCTTGACCATATTATATGGGCCTGTCCCAGAGCTGCCCACACTATAACACACAGCACAAACCCTACATTTAGAATCACCACGGCCGAGCAATGGGAGGCTATGCTGCTCAACGCGTGCCCGGAGGACCAGCAGTGGGCAGTCCAGCTGGCCGAAGACGCCGCCAGGATTCAAGGCCTGGCCGCCGCCTGAGGAAGGGTGGTTACGGAGGGGCTCGTCTCTCGCCTTCCGCCACCCTTGACCCCAGCAAGGACACATAAATAAAGTTTCTATCTCTCTCTCTAAGGCACAAAAACTTCTGATTTATTATTCAATGTAACACTGAAAGAAATCACATTGTAGGTACAAAACAAGAATGAACTATTGCAGTCGTTCAAATGCTTCGACTGCCAGAAGTATCGTTAGCTTCCACAGCGTTGACTGCTAAGTATGGAATGGAGTATACTAAGACGCTGTTCTGAATGGCAACTACTACGGCACAGAGAACTAATCTTTCACAATGGTATAGGCCGTACTGAAATTTCACCTATACTTGTAGTCGCTCTTTCACCAATGTCAACAACCCCCTTCGGCCGGTTGGTTGATAAATCTGAAAGATCCACCCAGTCAAGAGAACAAGGTGACCAGCTTCATAGTGGGTGGCATTACTCATATTGAGCAGGGTTCAATTCTGTGCAGGCAAGTTTTTTCCTTTATCAATGTCAGCAAAAATGGTTACAGACACTGGCAATGGGCACCACTGCTACCAAAATCGGCTACTGTAATATGCCCACAACAGCTTACACTAACACTTCCCACCTAGCGGCAGCAACTATTTTCTTGTTCTCTCATCTTCATGGGACAAAATCGTGCATGCCTGTCACAACAAGCCACCCACTGGGCACTTTGGGCTACACCTGCACACTGGCAAGGATTAGGCATGATTACTAGTGGCTGAAACTCACTGGCCAGGAAACACTGCTGAGTTCCACCCATCAAGCAAGCCAGCCTACAGCACCCAGTTCAAGTGCCGGCAACATCGTTCACACAAATCAGCATGGATGTTCTAGGTCCCTTTCCAATAACTCTGACTAGCAAAATGCACATGGATAACCGTCGCCATGAATTATTTTAACCAGCACATCAAAACAGTACGATTCTTTTTATTAATGCCATTACCTAAAGGGGCCCAATAAAACTGTCAAGTGCAGCGCATATGTTCCACACTCATGGTTGTGTCTGCCAAGAATAAGATTATTATGCATGATGGAAAGCACTCGAATTTCGAACCGAACACTGTCTGTCCTCCTCAAGGGCACACACTCCAAGGTGGCGGGTATGATGCTCTGCAGTGTTGCATCGGTGTGTGATGTCACTCATGGTGACGTTGAGCACGCGGCAACCAGCCTAGACCAATCAAGAGGTGCCATTTCCGTCAGCTGCCTCCAGAGAGGGGACGAGCTATTGTGAGCCCAACAGCGAGCACTTTGTGCCACAGCATTGGCAAGTAGCAATGATATCATATTACTAGTGACTCTTACCTCTTGAAATCATGGTTCTGCGCCACAATAAAGACACAAGTGCTGAAGAATTTACAGAATGAGTATAGGAAGCTAGGCAGCTTGTGCATTTCCAAGTAAGCGATCAACGAGGCTATGATGCCAGGAACCACAATCTTTGGCACAGGACCATCACGTGTTAAAATGGAAGTCCGGACACCCAATCATCAGTACGGACGACTCTCTGAATAGCTGCTGCAGAGATATTTTTGACTCTACAGGGTTTTATGATGCACCAGTGAAATAAATTGTGAAGTTGTCCCAGACAGCTCTCACTGCTCCAAGCACCAACATCTGCCCGAAGTTGTTCACGTGCTTTGTAATAATCCACCCTTTATTGAGTGACCACCTCTGTAATTTTTTCCCTTGCTTTCTGAGTCTCTGGCATTGGGCCAATACTCTTCATTTTTGAGGGACAAATGCCCAAGTATATGACCACACCTACGTGCCAGTGGTGATAAAGAAGCAGTGCAGGTATTTTGCACAAGTCCAAAGAAGACATTGGGATTCTTGACAAGTAATAAGGCATGTATGTGCAACCGGGCACTGTCATTTGTCCTACATCATTACAACATATGAACAATGGGAGTTATTGCAGATGGGCTATTAAGTTCAAGTTAAACTGGGTCACTCGTAACAAAAACATTAGCAGTCACAAATAAAGCGACAGATGCCTTCAAGTAAATTCATCGGTATACTAAGAAACACGTTTCCACAACAAACCTTATACCACAGGTGTTGTGGTAAGCTCAAAAAGTTGACTAAATGAAGGTATGGTTAAGCATACCATTTCACACTCCCGAAAACACTCCCAAAAAGGATACTATTGTTTCGTAGAGAAAGGAAGGTCAGCGTATGCAGTGAACCTAGGCCCTCACAAGTCTCTATGTGGTTGTCATCTAGGATCAGCTTCCGAATGCTCAGAAGATGTCCAAGTGGCAACAATGACTTAATCTGGTTTCTGCTAAAGTCTACTTCATGTAAGAGGGCCAGGTGATCGGTGTGGCGTATGCTAGTCAGGCAATGGCCAGAAAAATCTGCAGTCAGGTCATTTTCGTCCAACTGCTCAATGACACTCTCAGCAGCAAACTTTGAGTCTGTGTAAAAAAAAAAAAAAGAAGAAGAAGAAGCAGGCATCAATGGTAACAACCTTTTAGAATATTACTTACAGCATATTTCTAGCATAAGTGCAAAATCGTGTGTGCATTAGAGTATGCTTTCTCTGTGCATTAGAGTATGCTTTCTCTGATTCCTCAGAATAGAACTATCAATGGTCAAAAACTTTTTTAGAAGAAGGGCTACTAAAATTTAATGCATCAAAGCTACAATGTGGCAACAAGAGGCTAGGTGAGACGCTTCTAATTCATTTTTACAACACAGGGTCCTTAATGTGCACCTAATGGTTACTACATACATATCTTTGCATTCCATCTTCCAATTAAAATACAAGTGTCATGGATCAGAATTAAAACCATAGCCTCATGCTAAGCAGAATGCCTTAGTCAATGAGCCAATGGCAGTCGAGTCTCTAGCAACAATTTTGCAAGTAATGTATTTAGAGGCCCTTCAGGCAATTTAAAGGGCCCTGAAACAGTTTTGGTAATTTTGTACAAATGCGTTGCACGCACCGATAGCTTGAGTCCTTATTTATTATTTAGACTTACTGCAATCACCATTCGGTGATTTTAGCAGGGTGGTACATAAAGTTGGTGTTCAAACAAATGGCAATACATGTGGCGTACAAACAGAATGAAATACAATACAATACAACAGCCTACAAACAAAAATGCAAAGCAATGCAATACAAAGCAATGTCATATAAACAAGATGCAATACAATTCAACTGCTAAGTGTAGCTTCTAATTCTGATGAAAACAATGCCAATGATGGTGCTGAAACAGTTGCATTAGTTAGTTTATTCCACTCGACTATGGTGCGAGGAAAAAATGAATATTTGAAGCAATTGCTGCGAGTGGAAAATGGGGTTATGGTGTAGCCATGCCTCTGCCTAGTTGAGTAGCCAGAAGAAAAAGAAAAAATATCGGCTATATTGACTTTATATTGGCCTTTAATTAGTTGATACAAAAATTTAAGCCTTGAGTTACGGTATCTTAGTGATAAGGGCGAAAGTTGCACTCTCTTTAAAAGGTCTGTAACAGAAGTTCTTGAAAAATTATTGTAAACAAAACGTGCTGCTCTTTTCTGTACTTTTTCTAGTTTGTTAATGTTAGTCTTGGTAAAAGGGTCCCATATGATCGCGGTGTAATCTAATATTGGTAGGACAATTGATTTGTACGCTAAAAGGCGGACAGACGGAGTGGAAAGCTTGAGAGCACGACGAAGAAAAAACAGTTTGTAGGTTGCATTTGTTGTTATGTGCGTAACGTGTTTGTTCCAGCACAGGTCATTCGATATGTAAAGACCCAAGTACTTATAATTAGTGACCTCAGACAGAAAAATATTGTTAGCATTGTACCTGAAATGTATAGGATTTTTCTTGTGAGTGATACGCATAAAGACCGTTTTGTCAAAGTTGATGACCATTTGCCATTCCTCACACCAGGAGGCTACTTTCTGAAATGCCTGATTTAACAGCAGTTGATCGGATGTGTTATCAACCTCGGTGTATAAAACACAGTCATCCGCGTAAAGTTTCACTTTAACAGGAACTTGTTCCACAATATCATTAATAAACAAAATAAATAGTAGAGGCCTAAGAACCGAGCCCTGGGGAACACCAGAATCGACCTTGACATATTTAGAGCAGCGATCGCGAAAAGAAACAAACTGTTGTCTTTTAGTTAAGTAACAAGAAAGCCAATCCATTAACTTTTTGTTTTTAAGTAATTTCTCTAGTTTAAATAGCAACTTTTTGTGCGAAACCTTATCGAAGGCCTTGGCGAAGTCCATAAAAATTGCATCGATTTGCTTGCCTTGGTTAATAGATTTCACAAAATCATGCACGGTTTCAACGAGCTGAGTGCAGGTTGAGAAGCCCTTTCTGAATCCGTGCTGATGCCTAGTTAGAAAATTGTGTTTGTTGAGAAAATCTAAGATATAATTGTGTATTATATGTTCTAATATTTTGCACGGGGTTGAAGTTAATGAAATTGGTCGATAGTTCCCAACCTGGTTCTTGTTTCCTTTTTTATGTATTGGTTTAATTCAGGCGGTTACCCAATCATGCGGTAGTTCACCATCGCGTAATGATTTACAGAATAGTACATATAAATACTTTGATACCCATTCTGCATACCTTTTGAAAAAAAACGTTGGGTATGCAATCAGGGCCAGGTGATTTTTTCGTGTCTAGTTTCAATAACATATTTAAAATACCACTCTCTGAGATAACAACATCAGGCATGGAAGGTAAGGAGACATTAAAAATTGGCAAGGTACCATTGTCTTCGGTGTAAACAGATCTGAAGTGTTCATTGAAAAGGATCGCGATTAATTCTGGATCACTAATCTCTCTGCCATGGTCGTCAAATATTTCACATTCGTTTGACTTAGGAGAAATCGTTCTCCAAAACTTCTCTGGCGATGTAGTAATGAAACTGGGTAATGACTCACCAAAGTAACGTTGTTTATCTGAACTAACCTTAACTCTAATTTGAGCTGTCAATGCTGCAATTTTCTCTTGACAACTTGAATCAGCATAGCGAGCCTTACTTTTCTTCTTCAATCGTTTTACCTCCCTTCTTAATTTCAATGTCTCCCTAGAAATCCACGGGTTTTTGGTTCTAGGCTTTTTAGATATAGTTGGTACAAATCGCTCAATGGTCTCACCAACAATACCCTTAAACATATTCCAAAGATCAGTCACACTATCAGTACTATTGGCAAAATCGTCGAAATGGAAAGAAAGGGTATCAAGCACCGACTCATCATCAGCTCTATGGAAGTCATGAAAAGTAGTCACCTTGGGTTTTTCTCTGATAGAAACATTAGATACGGTTAGCAATACAGCAAGGTGATCGGAAATACCGGGGAAAACGTCACACGTACAATTATGTGTTATATTTCCTGAAACAAAGACAAGATCTAGGATTGATTTCGAGCTGCCTTGAATCCTCGTATAACTTTCAACTACCTGTGATAAGTTGTGCTGAAAAGCTATATCCATCATGATATCTGTGGAAGCATCATAGTGACCAATATGTGTCATTGTTGACCAATCAACATTTGGCAGATTGAAGTCCCCTGCCAAAATTATTCGGTCACCCGGCTTTACATATATTGTCATATAATTCTTTAGTTCCTCAATAATATCGACTGAAGAACCAGGAGATCTGTACATAGCACCTAATATATATCTAGTGTTACCATGAATGACCCTGCAAAAGATACATTCAGCATTAGGCACATCTGGCATTTTAATTAATTCTATCCCCTTTTTGGACAGAATACAGACGCCACCTCCTTTTGAGCTCCGGTCTTTGCGATAAGCACTAAATCCTGGAGGGAAAACTTCGCTGTCATAGATTGAATCTGTTAACCATGTTTCAGTTAGAAAAGCCACGTCAGGATTCTGTGACAGCAAAACTCCCTCCAGCTCAACAGCCTTATTTACAACACTTCGGCAGTTGATATTGAGAACCTTCAGAGAGGTGTCATGTGGCCTGTTCTGTCATTTCTTGTCTTTGTTTCTAATGCGGTAACGGGACCCTTTAGTGTCGTCCCATCCATATGTCACTCCATCAATGCTCAGTTTGTCGTACGATAGCTTGACTTTCGCGCCTTTGGCCCTATCGGCAGTCGAAGTTTGCCATAATTGCCTCCTGATATCTCTGACTCGCTTTGAAAAGTCTTCAGCTATGGATAGGTCACTGTTTAGTTTGTAGGCTGCCTTCATGATAGACACCTTTTCACGATGATCCAAGAATTTTATTATAACAGGTCGTACTTTGTTTTCAGCCTTTTGGCCGAGTCTGTGAATTCTTTCAATGCCATTTACAGATACTCCAAGCTTGTGTTGGAATATTTCATTGCTTACTGTCTTTGCGAGCGTTTCTGAAGTCTCGGAGCTTATCTCAGTTAGACCGTATATAATCAAGTTATTCCTGCGTCCTCTGTTTTCAAGCTCATCTATTTTTGCTTCTAGTGTTGTCAGCTGTTTTGTTAACTTCGCATTATTTGCATCAAGTTCTTCCACTCTGATCATTAACGTAACAATATCAGCACTCTGCATTAAGCGTGTAATTTACAACAAAGTTTTAAATATGCACATCGTGAGACATCGACGCGGCTCGACTCGAAGCGTTTTCAACTGCCCCTTCTCACGGGACATGTGATGGGTGCTACGAAGAGGAACCCACGTGACGTCACGAGCACTGAAGGGCAGCCAACGGCATCGTTGCAGCACACACAAGTCGCCGGCGCACTATTTCAGAGGCTAGCACTGCTAAGGCTGACGACTTCAGTAAAGACATCGCGGCGCTATGTCGCTATGGAGGGCTCTGCACAGCGGCTGACGTGGGAGGCGCAGTCATCGCTAGCGCACACTCCGCAGCTGTTCGAGTTGAGGAGGAACAGCAGTGGTAAGGAGGAAGGCGATAGAAATAAGCCCGTAGCTACCTTAGGACATGGTGCTTCGCTTTATTTATGGTGTGAATGATTTCACAATTGTGTTGCCTAATCAATGACACAATGTCAAAAATACATTTCAGGGACCCTTTAAATCAGGGGGGAACTAAAAAAGTAATATCACTATAGCAGGCAGTTATACATGACAAAATTAAGGTCCAGAAGTCTACAGGGAAGTCTCACAGATCCTTTGCTGTTCAAAATTTTAAATTGAGAGGGTGCAAGACACTATGGAACAAATTGAGACGGGAAGGGTAAAATTAGCATCCACCTGAGTTGTAGCACAAGGCTACAAGGAAATCCATACGGATTTCTCAGAAATGAAAGCTTGCTAGTTGCCAAAAAATTCGTCCTGGCCCGGGGTTCGAACCCGGGATCAACGCCTGATTGGGGCACTCGCTGCCAATTGAGCTAACCAGGAGGCCAGCAATTGACAGCGCGAGGGCAAAAATCCATCGACAACTCAATCGATTCACAGAACTGATTTGTCAAATTGAGATGGGATTGCTGACCTGTACACAAGGCTCATGCAAAGATGTGGACTCAATATTATTCCAAGAAAGAAAAGCCTCAATAACTTCAGTGTCACAAAGTGAAGCATATAGTCATGCCACACCTTCAAGTACGCATATACAAAGCAAATGACTGCCTACACTGCTCATTCAGAAAACTTACTTAGGTCATTGTAATAATTTCGTCTCATGGGGTCAACAGCAATTAACTTATCCAGAAAGTTTTTAATATCCATTCTGAACTTGCATCCATCAAGTGCCCTCATAAGCAGTACACAAGTAAGGAGAGGCCCTGAAAAGAGACAAAATTATTAACAATTTGGGTTAATAAATGAGTGCACACAACCTTTGCTCTCCCTGTCCTCACCCTTCCCCCTCAAAAAATTTTGGCTGCTCATGTGAGCAAGTACCTCAGCAAGCCACTTAATCAAGAAAGTTGTTTTTCATGTTTGCTTATAATATGAACAGACTTTAACTGTTACCATACCATTAGGATTCTGTATGGTCCGTGGAAGATGAGTACTGCCAGCACCACCAACCCATGCTAAATATGTCACAGAAAAAGTACTTATTGAATAAGCTTTTTTTTATTGCACTAGCATTCAGCGACATCATGCATTTCATAGAGCACACTGGAATTTGCACCAGAAGTTCAGAAAGTATAGTGTTGGGTTGAATGTTATAAAAGCCCAATTAAAGAATAGAAACTCGCACCTCGTTCACTTGGTATACACCAAAATTGGCACGAAAGGGCACAAATGTATGAATCGAATAACATTTCTGATAGGCCGTGACATCAATAATGTCACGTGGTCGTGACGCACGCAGCACTCAAGACGAAGCACACAGAACTCAAGACGTCAGGCGAACTGTCAGGCGAACTGTTTAGTGGGCGAACTTGTGCCCAGCAAAACAAAGCCAATGACAATGCACAGCAATAGACCCTTTTCATAAATACGGCACCTGGTGGTGGGCTTTTCGTCAGTTTCGTATTGCAAGGTACTTTGGGTTCGCGAGCGGCCATCATGAGGGAATCACTGGAGAGCGGGGGCAAAGCGCGAGTGTGGTGGCAGCTGGTTCCCATGTGATCCGCCGAAATCTCATCTGTATTTGCGAACGTGCTTTTCGTACAATGTGTTCGTGCCTCCCAAGCACTTCTCCTCTACAGTGGTATTTTGTGCCCATTAACGGGATGGTCGGGCAGAGTGGCTCGGTAGCAGGACGATGATAAACCTGCAAGTGTGTGTCGTGAACGTCTGCGGCAGCGCGCACCATCGACACCTGGCACCACCGGGACGATAATAAGGGCTCTCCACATTTTGGCGGCATTTACGTCAGAACATCAACTTTTCGTGCTTCCTAGAAACAAGAAAGGCGAGTCGCTATCGTTCTGCACATGCACATAAACATGCTGGCGGTGCTATGCATACGCGGCGACGTTTGTGTTCGTACCGTTCACGGATGCTTTTTCTTTTCTCCTGCGGGGAAAACCGAGGAGGCACCATCCTGTTTCGAGGGTCGTCATTCGTTGCCCCAGCAGGAAAGAAGTGTTTTTCAATAAAGTTCATGGAACATAGTTCGGTTGTTTTTGTTAGTAATTTCCCGGGCCCCTTCAAACGGCGTGAATCACTGTCCGCCTAGCTTGTTTGCAAAAAGCTTATAGCACAACGTGACCGAAGGTAAAAAAGAAAAATCGACGTGAGAATTAAGATGCTGAATAAGGCTTGGCTTAACCTTAGTGACAAACTCTGCAAGGGCGTTTGCCGAAAATATCTGCGTAGTCGCTTTCCTGACACGATTGTCAACCTTTATTATATATGCACCGATAAATTCTGTGCTGTTATTCATGATACTGTTCATGGCTGCGGTCACCGCGTAAAAAATGCACGCGCCGTTTTTTTTTTTTTTCTGCGTCTGATATTTGCAGTCGCCCTTGGCTCCGACAGCCCTGGTGAACCTTCAGGCTCACGCATCGCAATCCACTACATGTTGAAAAAAAAAAAAAAAAAACCTTAGCTTGTCGCAATGAAACTTTCCTATGTGCAGCGCGTTTACGAATGAGAGCCCAACAGCGTCTGTTCTTACTCATTTATCGGCGAGGCGGTAAATGCAGGAGAACGATCCTCGGGTCACGTGGGCGTAAAGTCACGTGATCACACCGATCGCTCATCTAGGTACTTCTTTGCCTAGGTACAGGGAGTGTGTCTAGGCACTGCCTAGGCCATCTAGGTACAACAGCCTCGCTAGCATGGCACAGAACACTTAAGCGTGGCGCATGAAGGGCTGGACACATGCTCCGATTATCCATGCGATCCGACGTCGCACGGTCCGGCCAGTCCGGCGTCCGGCATACGACGCTTCAAGACACACAGGGCGACGAGCGATCAGCGGGAGGCCCCGGCCACATCCGACGGAATAAACGCTCGTAAAACATTGCATCCCTTTCGCTAAGTACAAAATAAACAGTTTTTTACAGCCCTACTTGGTTACATAACAGCACAAAAAACACTGCTGATAAAACTATGCCTTCGCGAGCAGCAAATACATCACGACAGCCCACCGTCAGTGACGACCCCGAGGGTAGGCCTAGCTGCCGACGACGTAGCCGCCGTCATTCGCAATCAACCGCCAGCTCGCCACGAAGCGCTCATTTTTGCCAACACAATTAACATTTGTACTCATACGTCGTATGTCAACGCATACGATTAGTTTTCTCAAAATAGATGCGAAGCGCAATGGTAAAAACGAAGCGAGCCGCTTCGGTGAAACAGCCCCTGCCGATGTTTGTTTACGTTCGCGCCGCGGCCGCTTCCGACTTCTCGAGTGCTTAGGAAATGGGCGCTGCTTTGCAGACTAGCTCACTTCCCTCGTAACATTACTCAACGAGCATTTTGTGTCACAAACAAATCGTAAGCAATATCTTCGACGCGATTCCATCGACACCGGCAAATGCCTCGGCGGGTCATGACGAGTGATCAGCGCGTAAGCTCCGCCCTAACGAAGTGCGTCTGCACACACGCTCGTAAGACATCGTATCCTCGTCAGTAAGTACAAAATAAACATTTTTGTACAGCCTTGCTTAGTCATACAACACAGAAAAACACTGCCGATGTCTTCGCGAGCGACTAGCACATCACAACACCCCACCGTCAGTGACGACTACGAGGGTAGGCCTAGCTGCCGACCCTCGGAGCAGTAGTCGTTCGCTGTCAACTGCGAGCTCGTCACAACGTGCTCATTTTTACCTACACGATTAACATTTGCACTCATATGTCGTGCGTTAACATGTGCGATTAGTTTCGGACGGTTGGGCAGTCGTCCATCGCGACTGTCCAACCGTCCGACAAGACACTCGAGCTTAGCGCTTGCAGGAGAACGGGAACACTCGTCTGCAGGCGTTGGGCAGGCACTATGGGAAAACCTCAGTTTCATAGGGAATAGATTCAGCTCTGGATTTCCCTCTTAGTTGACGCTGCATCGTCTCTAGAATTCCCCACAAAGCGATGCTGTGCGGACCGCTGACGTCTACATCGAACTAGCCAATGAGAGAGAGGATCACTCTCCTGGATTTACCGCTTCGCCATTTATCGTACGGAAACGTTTGTTTACAACTAGGTTTTTAAAACTCGGAGACGTACCAGGCTATAGGCTTTAGTGCATCCTTGTCAGTAAGAAAAAAATGTCGGCCGACCTCTGAGGTAATGAAAAACATTGTGACGTGCAGAAAGCTTCAGACATTCTGCCCGTTATAATAATAAACAAGACAAGAATCAGTTCACATAAGTCTGGACTAGAAGAGATCAGCTTGAAGTGCCACACCACTTTGAGTGACAGCGGTCATCTGTGGACATAAACTTGGCCAGTAATCTATAAGGTTGTAGCCAAACGAATCAGTTTACAGCTCGTTAATCACAAAGTTATCTTCACGGCCATTACACTATAGCGAAAGGGAATACGCGCACCTTTTTATGACCACATGTGGTGTGCCACAGCTCCTCTGGTTTCCAATTAAACTTATGAAGCTTTCACTGTCCTCATCACGGCATCCTCAACGCTAGCATGTCAGAATGTGGCCCGTTTCGATAATCGCACAACAGGCTCGAACAATAAGGCACCCCAAGAACAAGCAGGAGCAATTCAGTATTCAGCGGTGCTGAAATGTCACGCACTCGCGCATTGACATTCGCCTGGGCTCGCGTCGTCTGCTAGGGTGCCCTCATCATGGCAACTGGCTATAGACCCTTTTCATAAACTGCAAGCTAGCTTTCCTGCAATGCAGCTTGCCCTACTAATGGCAGCCTTGGCAATCCGGCAAACAACGTGTGCAAGCGCAATTTGCTTGCGATAGGGCATGTAAAATGTCGACGCAGCCCTTCTGATACAAACATCCCCAAAAAACGGGTCGCAGCATGTGCAACTTGAATTTTGACAGCATTTAAATAAAGGCAGCTGTCGCCATTAGTAGGGCAAGTTGCATTGCAGGGAAGCTAGTTTTACAGTTTATTAAAAGGGTCTATAGTTCGCACGTTTGGCACTAGAGCCGCCCTTTTATGAAAACGGTCTATAGTGGCGTGAACAGTCGTTGGTCGACGGAAAGACTGACAAACGGCTAAATGTGCCAGCTCTTATACATGTCATAATGCGTTCTCGCATTATCTCTGAAATTCTAGAAGACACTCAAATCTGCGCGTCAGGCATTCAAGATTTCAAGAACGATCAACACAGTTCCCAAAGCGACATGCAAGATAAACACGGCCTGCGCTACGTGTAACAGAAAGTGATAATGGCACTCGCCGCAAGCCACAAGCGCGCGTCACATGAAAGTGATAACGGTTTTCCATTTAAACAAACCAAAACAACTGTACATGTCAATAACATAAAATGTTCATAACTTGCATCACAATTAACAATAATAAAATCATGCAGGGTTCATGCCCATCTTGGATGTGTGGGTATGAGCCACCTATAGAAAAAAAAACAAGTAGAGGAATCGTGTGTGGCTCACACCCACATTGCATATGCAACTATGAGCCACAGAATTGAACCACTAGAGGCTAGCACCATTAAAGATAGTTAAATTAAACATCAAGGTCACGTAAAGCTTTTTACATAAAATAATCCTAGAAGGTTGGATAAAAATAATCTGTTCAAGCCTGCAGATTTAATTATATATAAAAAAACTTAACGAAAAGTGCATGAAAATGACTGATTCAACTGTAATGCAAAGCCTATAGGGCCAAAACCCGAGCCAGAAAAAAAACTCTGAAGCAGCTGTGAGTACTCGTATGCTAAAATATGACTGAAGTTACCTGAAATTCACTACCATTCAGTTTTTGCACTTTTGGTTTCTGTTATTACACTGAACACTGGCCTGTTGCCCAATATAAGAGAAAATATAAGCACACACAGAAAAATGAAAAATATAATCAAGTTAGATGACGAGTTTCTTCTTAAAGTTACCACAGAAAACAAATGTAATTCTTTCTCAAATGGGACAACCAGAAACATTCTGTCAGGCCCTTACACTTGTTGAGGGGCTCAAGGTCATGCAGCTCCTTACATGTCTTTAGCTCATTCTCCAACACTGAACTGCGGGCTGCGCTCAGTTCACAACTGAAAGAAAAAACGAAAATAGAAACACACACATTTTTGTACTGTAACATGAGCAGATAGCAAGAGTTGAAGAAAGAGAAGACATTTTTTATGGCCACTATATTTAATACTGTTCCTCACATCCGGGATAACTTCAAAAGATCAACATGACTCGTTTGATAAGTACGGGTGCATTATAATGTATTTAGCATTCTTAAGCACCGTTAAACACCTCATGCTTCCACGCTCTTTCTTCTACCCTTCTTTCACAGTGAGCCTTTTCAAAATCCCGAGCAAGTGCCCCTCCTTTGGCTAGAGCTAATTCAACAAATTTAAAAGGGGGGCTCTGGTTCGGTTGCGAACCAAAAATTCAAAACGATGTAACTGCCGGAGAGAGAAAAGAATGCAGAGTGGTTCTTTTCATCATTATCTGCGGAATAAGTGCACCACTGCTTTTTTTTTTTATGCCATTGCTCTTGAATCTGTCAAACGCCTCATCGGAGTCAGGCGTACAAGTTGCAGGCCTGCGAGCTGGAGCAGCATCAAACTTTGAATTCACGGTAGTGACGAATGCACCTCACATCCATCTGCCTGATCCCAGCAACCTAGAAGTTACTATTCTAGCTCACTATGGTCCGATGAAAACGACAACTCACAAAGCCAATCGCTATCGCGGCTGGCTATGCAGATGGGAAGTAGGTGGCTATAGTGCAGCCATTATCAGGCATCAGAAAAAAATGCAGCTAAACAACAATTTTTTTCTTTACTTAATTGCACCGTTTCATATTTTGCAACTTCTTGAAAAACTGAAGCAAAAATACTTGGCAAGGGACCTGGCGTTGACATGCACTGTGGCAAACTGAGTTAAAAAGAGGAAAAAGCGAGGGGGGGGGGGGGGGGGGTGCATCTACGCCCTAAATTTGAGTGCGACCAGTGTAGGGTACCTTTTCTTTTTTAAGTACAGTGGAACCCTGATTATACGACTTTCTTGGGACCGCAAAAAGAAGTGTCGTAAAATCTGAACAATGAAAATTATGCCTTTAAGAACACTGTTTAGTGCAATGGATGTGCAAGAAACCTAAATGCAATCTACCAACAAGCTCTACAGGGCTCGAAAACCTATACCATACGAAAAAATGCAAAACCGCTACTGCAGCACAGGTGCACTTATTTATTTATTTGGTATGTAAACATGTATGCACAAGGACATAATAGAGCAGGCTGACAACTGCCACCGAGAAGGGCACAACGCCTAGCTACCCTTTTGGGAGAAGGAAATGGGGGAGGGGGACTGTAGTTTCGGAGGTCGACACTAGGTTACCTTAGTTATGTCTATCTGTAGTCGAGAGATGGCGCCACCTCTGTATTGATATATTTGCAAGTGCACGCTGTAATACAGTAGTTCTTGCGTGGCGCCGCGGCCTGACACTACATTCTGGCGACGAGGGTTCCGGTCACATTGCGATGGCTTCCGCCGCACTGGCCATGCTTTCGCCGCCGGCCCCATTTCTTGCCACCCCAGGTACCCCAGCCTAAAGTCCCTAGATTTTTCTTTCTTTTTAAGTAGCGGCAAGTTTTGATGTGCCGCTGACGAATCTCATTGGCCAGCGTTCATATGCGGTTGACGGCGGCTTCCGGTCGCCATGTTCTTCCTACTCCCCGACGACGCCGTGAGCCCGTGACGGCCGCTTGCTACACCGGCAGCATCTGCATTCACTCGAAAGCAGTCACGAGTAGTTAGTTGAGTGTTTCCGGACGCATCTGCCTTCTGCTTGTGCGAAGAGTTTCGTGTAATCGACGACCCGTTAGACTCTACAATGCCGACGTGTCGGGAAAAGGGTTGGCGTCCAGTCCTTTCCCCGTCCAGTCGGGAAAAGGGTTGGTGCTTTTTTCTGTGCCCCTCGGAAAGCAGGACAAAACAAGGCGTGGAGTGTGGTTACACAGAATAGGCAGAAAGAATTTCAAGCCCACAAAGTCCAGCAAGCTGTGCGGGGTATGTTGTATTTTCCTTGTACGCAGAATCGTGAAAAATGCTCGTAGATTTATTGTCATTTCTTTTTAACCTGGTGAGGTGCATGACAGCACCCCATGCTTTCGGCAGTTCCGAAGTCCGAGTAAGCACCTCTATCTTGACAATTTTATGACCTTTTAATTACGCACGTCTGCCTGCCCACTTTTTAGCACATACTCTAGCACATATTGTATTTACGCGAAGCATAGTCTAGGTTTACTGTGGGTGTTTTTCTAATTTCAAAACTCGCACGGACTCTATTCATGCCGCGGCGGTAAACTCGGTGCTGCGGTGCCAGCGTGTTGGTAGGAGCTCAAGTGCAGAAATAAAATGCATTGCGCCTTGATTTATGCACATACATCTGGAGGATCCTTTGTGGCCTGATTTAATATACCGCTGTTCTCTACCTACTCTCGCATAAAAGCATGTGCGTCGCTTTGGACAATATTGCTCAGTCGCATAGTCTCCTTGCTTCGTGGTACTTCGCGGCTGGTGTAACAGAAAGACACACACCTGCATCTAGTGACCTTACGCTTTGTTGCACACTTTACCGGTTCTAAAGGCTTGCATACGGTTATTGCAAGTATTTGCTCAAGAAATAAGCATGGCATGATATGAGCCGGAATAGTGAGGGTCTGCTTTCGTGTCCTATGTGGGGAAAAAAAAAAGCTGCTCGCTTTGTGGTTCTGTGAATTTCTTTTTTATAAAGAGGCGCCGCCTGAACGTTTGTAGTTGTTTATATATTGGAAAACACAAGCAGGTGAAAGTTACCTATTTTGTGTCAATAATGCGTTGTTTGTACACCTAATATTGTGCACGATGTCAAAGATATTGACTTGTGCTCTGACAGCACTGTATTTCGCAGTCATTTCACTGAGGATCAGTTTCAGCAATTGAAATCCTCAGCTGTGCCGTCCATATTTTCTCCCACCGACCAGAGAAGCGCCCTAGAAAGGCACCACACCCACGAGGTGCTGGTACAGTGAATAAACTTTCATCAGTGCTGAAGTGTTTGGTTGCTTTGTTGTGTTACTTCAGCATCACGGACGGACGGACGGACGTCATAAACATTTAAAATGAGTTAGTGCATTAAACATGTGCATGATAGCACATACAGTAATGTACTCATTATAGCACTGTTTTTTCACTATGTAGATCATGACATAAGTATAAGCGAGACACAGATATTTGTGTAAGGTTTGTGCATGGAGTAAATATTTTTAAAGGGGTCCTGAAGCACCCCTCGGACTTCGCGAAAAAACACGTTCTATTGACAGTGTAGGCTGCAATAACCAGCTCATCAAATTCTACAGTCTTGCGCGAAGCGTAGAGTTAACAGGGCAAGCACAAAGTTGTCCCTTACCCAGGAGCTCTCGCTTCAAAAAAAGGCCGGTTCTCACTCTTTTTTAATATGCTTTATGATGAAATGAAGCAGATTGCTGCTATTGGTTGGTAACCGGCATAAATTAAGAGCGATGTGTGAATCATGTTTTAATCAAATGACGGACGGACGGAGAAACTTGAATGAGGTTCAGTTAGTGCCCTAACTATACCTGTTCCATGTTTAAAAAATTGGATTCAGTAAAACATTAATGACAGGAGTGCAGCGATTATACAAAATTATTTGTATAATTGAAAACTCATGTCACCTCCAATGTCAACTGAATGCTCGTAAAGGCCTGTTACTTGTTACCAATTGCGTGGCGCCCACTTTCATGTATAAATAAGGGTAGCATTATAAGATGTGTGCAATTCAGTAAGATAACCTTGCCATCAGCACTAGATTAAAAAAGTAAATGAGGTTTGGAAGCGGGACTCTTTTACGGTACAGCTCATGAATATTCAGAACACTGGTTAGTCCAATAGCAATAAGCTAGCAGGGTGTCTAACTGAAGAAAATATGTAAGCACAGCAACAATTTGTATAAAAAATCCAACATCATTCAAAGAAAACTGATTAGGGAAAGGAAACAAGAATATATAAAGATTTCATCAACATTTAAAATGAGTTAGTGCATTAAACATGTGCATGATAGCACATACAGTAATGTACTCATTATAGCACTGTTTTTTCACTATGTAGATCATGACATAAGTATAAGCAAGACACAGATATTTGTGTAAGGTTTATGAATGGAGCAAATATTTTTAAAGGGGTCCTGAAGCACCCCTCGGACTTCGCGAAAAAACACGTTCTATCGACAGTGTAGGCTGCAATAACCAGCTCATCAAATTCTACAGTCTTGCGCGAAGCGTAGAGTTAACAGGGCAAGCACAAAGTTGTCCCTTACCCAGGAGCTCTCGCTTCAAAAAAAAAGGACGGTTCTCACTCTTTTCTAATATGCTTTATGATGAAATGAAGCAGATTGCTGCTATTGGTTGGTAGCCGGCATAAATTAAGAGCGATGTGTGAATCATGTTTGAATCAAATGAACTTGGTTATGCTGTCACTGTGTATAATATCTTTTGCAAGTAAATAAACAAGATGAAGTAAACAACAAATCTGTCAACTTCGTTTAAAGTTTTGATGTGAATGATGCATGGAAGAAAACTGTCGTCTGCACTACTCGGCGCGCTCGCGCGTCTTTTTGGCACTGCGGTGTTGGTGCTTCGTTTGTTTGAATCCCGTAAGTTTCGTCAATAATAAAGAAAAATAACGTTCGCATATGTACCACAAGCTCGCGCTCATGCACCTAGGTTGTTGAAGTTGCGGTTCCTTTTTGACGCCGCACCCTTTGTAACGCCGCGGCACTATCGCGAACTTTCACTCAAAGGTAACACGCACAGCCCGTTTCCCACAATCAGAAGCAGCGGAAGCGAGGTTCAAGGTTTAAGGAAACGGGTTATCTGTCGTAACCAATTAACCTTTGGTTGCCGCTGGGAGATTCAGCTCGCGTGATAAGATGCACCTGTGCTGTAGACTTTCACCGACGGGATATATCCTCTCGGAGTTGGCGCGCAGCCACTGCAGTGGTTTTTCGGCTGCTTCTGTGCAATCCACTCTTCAGTTTCTGCCGCGCTTAAATAGCTGTGCCGGAGCTGGCTGTCGGTTTTTGCGGATGGGCTCAATCTGGCGAATGTGAAACTCTGTAACGCAATCGGCGTCATCAAGCGAGCGCGCACACCTAACCCAGGGAGTGACAAGCAAAGAACAAACGGTGCGGCTGCGTTGCCGTCGGCTACAAAGTCAGCGAGAGGAAAGGCATGAAGTCCTGATATACGCTGCCTCGCGATGACGCCTTGCGGTGTGCATGGCTGCAGCGTACTGGCCTTCCACCCACGGAGAAACGAAACAACCTACACTTTTGCGGCAGACACTTAGCCGTGGTGCCTTCCTTCACAATCCCGAACTGGCGCAGGGTGAAGAAATCAGTTGGACACGTTTTCGTCTGGAGCCAAATGCCCTGCCTACGTTGTTTCTTCCTGGCATACAGGCAAGTGAAAAGTGCACCACTTAACGTTCTTTATTTAGTGCTAACTTTTGTAGCAGTGCGAAGGAACACTCGCCAGTTAAGCGCAGGAGAAAATACTGTATATAATATTTTACGCAGTCGGGGATACAAATTTTGTTGCATGGATGGTGTAATCAGCATTCAAATCTGTAGCACAACACCGTATGTAACAGCAGCCCAGTAGAAGTGACTCTTCTAGGTATTCGTTTTCAGAGCTTACTAATCGTTCAGTGAGGCAGAAAGCCAAATTCTGCTTCAGTTTCAATTATATAAGGCGCAATACTATTCGCATAAACGTACCAATGTTTGATTTGTTAATGAGCAATATCAGCCGAGTAAACCTTCGAAAATGTTGCAGTCCGTGAAGAAGTCAATGCTGGTGAGTGCAAGCATAACAAGCATGAATTGGCAGCAAGTACCAATTATGCATTCTTAAAGAAAGTGACAAAAGGTACATTGGCATTCAGTGCTTTATTTTTGTCAAGTGCTTTCACTAAGAAAACAGAAGTAAAACTGTACCACGTTATTGTGGCCAATGACATGATTTCAATTAAACTGACTGTAATGTACACTACTGCAGGCTTTATTTTTCAGTGAATGAACTCAAACTTTTTCTTTACGTGTTGCATAATGTTTTTATTGATTCACTAATTTGAAAATTGTACTGTTGCATTCATCAGCCAGCTGGATTACATGGGAGGCCATAGAACCTGTATGATGTAACACACGTAGTGTTGCCATTCAGTTCAGCACAGGGAGCTATAAAATGTCAAACAACATGCTTAGACTAGCTCACAGTCTGTTGTACTGCTTCATATCATGCTAAACATTCTCTGGGTGGTCCAATACAGGCGTGTTGGTCAGTAAGCACAACTTCAGGTGTGTGCATGTGGTTGCTTGTATGTGTGCATGTAGTGTACATACAGAGTGTCAAGATTTCGGGGAACAGCGAGCAGTTGAAAACCATGTCTACACATACACGTTCACTTTGTCTCTAAATTGTCATGTAGTAATTAAACAAGCAGTCGTTGGAGGTGAATACCTGAGGGTAGCAGATTCACATCCTAAACACACAAGCACTATTTCACATTTAGGCATTTATGGTAACATGAAGTGACATTCAATTAGCACGATCAGTGGTCTAATATGATAGTGATACATATACTCATATCCCAGTGATCCAGTGCACGAAGAACATAATCGCTACTTCACCAGAACAGCCCCATCATGCGACACGCAGGCTGGAGGACCACAGGGGGTGACAGGTGCACAGAAACTATAATGCCCTTCTACCTAAGACAGTTGATTCACAGTCTCAGCATGGCACTGGGTCAAGCAAAGTGCATTCAGCTGCAGCTGGCATGGAAGTGTCATGTCAAGTAATCACCAGATGCCCTCAAGTTTTCTGTGATCCTGTGCTAAAAATGACTTAAATCTCTATGCAGCTCTTAGTTCAAAGTGCGTAACTTTGCAGGTTCAGATCTGTTTATGCAGCTGTCCTGCTGTGTGCAATGTTGGCACTCAGACAGCCATCATAAACAAGACAGTTGCTACAGAGACCCCATGTAAGGAGGCAGTAACACCATGCAAAAACATCACTGGAGCAAGCTACAACTTTTGGATGAGACAACCTTTAGCAGAGCAAAGTTGAAATTTGGTAGTTTTTAAATCGTAAAGGCACAAGCTTTAGCTGTTTTGAGTGGTACAAAGGCCAGTGCACTCCTACCACAAGGCCTGTACACCTGTGTAAACACTTCAGTTACCAAAATAAGTGAAAAACAGTGGTGTAAACAGCAAAACACAACCAACAAAGTGAAAGTGTGTTGTTAATCTGATGGTCAATTCTTTGTTCAACATAGCAAAAATGGATGCTCTGTAGTTTTTCAAAATATTATGTGGGAAATTTTGCAGCCTCAAAGGCCATCCTCAGTGCCTACGCATGTAAAGAAGCAGGTGTGGAAACTGATACATGTGCACATCTGGACGCATCAAGACAGTGTTAAACAGTGGGTGCCCCATCACCAACGTGGATGTTTCAGCCAGCACGCGGTTCAACACCAGTGCCAGACGCAGAGGAAGACGCAGATGCTGCAGGCCTTCCATCTGTCATTCCTGAGGTAGATACAAGCAGCCAGCATTTCTTTGATGAGAGCTTTGCAAAGTGAATCACAGGCCATAATACAATAATTAACATCACCCCACAGTGTGAATGACACAAACACGGTGAACAACACTGCAGCGTAATGTTAGGCTCCACTTTGCCACCTGCAAACAAATAACATGGTACAAAGTGAGAAATTTCTGTCATTGTCATTTGCATAGCATTATTCAATGCACCACAGAAGCGAGTGCTTTTCAGAGAAGTTATTTTGCTTTGGCATGGAAACCGAAAATTGGAATGTGAGGCCGTAAAACTATATAATGAAACACGAGGTGCGGAATTTTACTTCTTACCCAGCAGTTTCCTTAAATGTCTTAAGCATTGAGCACACTGCTTGCTTATCTGATAACTCCATAACTGAGATGTTTGTATCCACCTTTGAGTTTTCGAGCAGTGCCAACTATTACAATGTTGACGTGTTTTTAAACTATTCTTATGCAATTGTTAATCACTGTATACTTATCACATTCGAACCGAGTGTGTAAAGTGCCATCCCAAGAATCCTTGGTACATGCATCATATTATACACTTACGTAATTTGTCAATTTGTCGTATCAGGCACCTGCATGAACAACCCAATGCTTAAAGGGCCCATGACAGCTATTTTTTTGTTGGAGACTTTTATGTTCTAATGAGTAGAACAGTGTCTTGTAATCACGGCATGTAGTGGCAAATTCCCCAGCGCGAAGTCTAATTAGTCACAGCATCGTTAATTTTGTTCAGTTTTAATGAAGCTTCGAAACGCGCGCCAAAAACTGCAAGAAACTAGCGCCGCGGGGCTAGCGCGGCGGCTGTCGGAAGTGAGCACATGCACTGATCACTTGAGCTCAAGATTCGGTGACGTTGCGGAGAGCGCGAGCGCCAGACCAGCTCGCCACACTCGCTTTGCATCATAGCGTGTGTACAATGTACGCTTGAGCAACCAACACGGAGAGGAAGCAGAAAAATACGGCTTTTGGCGTGGCCTCCGCGATCGGCTGCGAGAGCCGATCTTGGAGGCTACGCTCGGAGGCCATAGCGCGGCGCGCCCGTGTCTCTCTGTGACGTCACGATATCAACTTACAAAAGTGAAACGTCACAGATGGCCCACAAACTACGTCACACTAGTGGCGATGTCGCGAGGTGCTGCAAGCTCGGATGAGCATTCCCGCTTACTTTGAAACCATATTAAAATTACTTAGAGGCGACGTTCGCCGCTAATACTTGGTCAAGATTGCCTTCGTATGCAGGAAAACCAATTAACGCAAGCATCTCGCGTTTGAAATTTTGGTGTCATGGGACCTTTAATTCAGTAATCCTTTGCTGTCATTCATAAAAACAAGCCATCAAAGTTCTGGAAAGCCATCAGTCCACCAAGTCAGAGCTGTTTTTCTTCATTTGTTTTGATAAATCATGCTTAGATAATCTCAGTGTTACCAAAGCATTTAATCACCACTTTAATCAAAAGAAGAGGCGTGCAGGACACGGACACAAGGAGAGTCGGCGTTCGTGTTGTTAGTTGTTAGTCGGCGTTCGTGTTGTTCACTGCTCTCCTTGTGTCCGTGTCCTGCACGCCTCTTCTTTTGATTATGGACTGTTACCAACTCGCTCAACTTTCTGTCCTTTTGAGAATCACCACTTTAAATCTGCATTGATTTCTGATGATGGATGCACTCACTCATTTTCCACTAATTCTTCATCATCACATTTTCCTATTATGCTAATCACTACAGCTGGCATATGTAACCTTATACTCAAAACTGACACAGCGAAAAGTTTAGGGGCGGACAAAACACAACGTGTTTCTGAGGCTGCATGCTGAATGCAGCTCAATATTCATAATTTTTTCAGTCTGCTCAGAGGGAAAGAGATAATTTATTGGAAGGCACAGAGGTCGGCCTTAGTGCACTCTGGCCTGCTCAGGTAGAAAATCTGCACAGGTAGAAAATGAAAAGGGGAGAAGAGAGGGCAAAGAATGATGATAGGGACAGGAAGATGCGATGTGTGTGCACATTCACTACACACAGTGTCTTTTATAAAGTCTATTATTTAGTCTACTATTCTTGAACAAACCAAGTACTGCCTTTCCATTGGATGGACACAGCACACTGGAAGCGATCAAGTCTAAACCAATTTTTGCAAGAACTGCAACTTTCAAACACAGTTTTCCCATGGACCATTTCTGACTGCAACTTTCTTCCTAAGGCCTCTTTCCAGTCCTCTAGCTTTCTGAAACCTTTAGCATGACATTCCCACGAGTGAATTATGTGTGTGTACAACATTTCGGTTTCTATGTTCAATATTTGTTCACTACTACTTCTTGTGTTGCATTGTTCTTTCATGTTAACGAGCAAACAGACAATGAAGCCTAGGAAAAGCATAGGGGAAGTTACTTGTGGTATTGTAATTGTGGAGAAAGTAGAAAGGAATTAAAGTGGACGAAAAGACAAACCTGCCTTCGATGGGACCCGAACCCACGACCTTCGGATGTCGCGTCCGATGCTCTACCAACTGAGCTACGAAGGCGTTCGTCCCCCCGTCCACTTTATTGTGTATTTATGTACGTATTATCCTGGGAGTGTTAGGCAGCGCCACTCGTAGCCAAGGCGGCGTGTGTAGAACACACTTTCTTGCCAGGAGGCGTCACGTAGAACGTGAACTTAGATGAGATGGCTGCTGCCCAATAAGCCCTCGCAGGCTACCTAAGGCACCAAGTCTGCCGCAACGAGGCCCAAGCAATGAAATAACGAAAGGGAAGGGGTCAAGGGCTCGTTCTTTATTTGTTAGAAACAAGTTAACGAGCAAACAGACAATGAAGCCTAGGAAAAGCATAGGGGAAGTTACTTGTGGTATTGTAATTGTGGAGAAAGTAGAAAGGAATTAAAGTGGACGAAAAGACAAACCTGCCTTCGATGGGACCCGAACCCACGATCTTCGGATGTCGCGTCCGATGCTCTACCAACTGAGCTACGAAGGCGTTCGTCCCCCCGTCCACTTTATTGTGTATTTATGTACGTATTATCCTGGGAGTGTTAGGCAGCGCCACTCGTAGCCAAGGCGGCGTGTGTAGAACACACTTTCTTGCCAGGAAGCGTCACGTAGAACGTGAACTTAGATGAGATGGCTGCTGCCCAATAAGCCCTCGCAGGCTACCTAAGGCACCAAGTCTGCCGCAACGAGGCCCAAGCAATGAAATAACGAAAGGGAAGGGGTCAAGGGCTCGTTCTTTATTTGTTAGAAACAAGTTAACGAGCAAACAGACAATGAAGCCTAGGAAAAGCATAGGGGAAGTTACTTGTGGTATTGTAATTGTGGAGAAAGTAGAAAGGAATTAAAGTGGACGAAAAGACAAACCTGCCTTCGATGGGACCCGAACCCACGACCTTCGGATGTCGCGTCCGATGCTCTACCAACTGAGCTACGAAGGCGTTCGTCCCCCCCGTCCACTTTATTGTGTATTTATGTACGTATTATCCTGGGAGTGTTAGGCAGCGCCACTCGTAGCCAAGGCGGCGTGTGTAGAACACACTTTCTTGCCAGGAGGCGTCACGTAGAACGTGAACTTAGATGAGATGGCTGCTGCCCAATAAGCCCTCGCAGGCTACCTAAGGCACCAAGTCTGCCGCAACGAGGCCCAAGCAATGAGATAACGAAAGGGAAGGGGTCAAGGGCTCGTTCTTTATTTGTTAGAAACAAGTTAACGAGCAAACAGACAATGAAGCCTAGGAAAAGCATAGGGGAAGTTACTTGTGGTATCGTAATTGTGGAGAAAGTAGAAAGGAATTAAAGTGGACGAAAAGACAAACCTGCCTTCGATGGGACCCGAACCCACGACCTTCGGATGTCGCGTCCGATGCTCTACCAACTGAGCTACGAAGGCGTTCGTCCCCCCGTCCACTTTATTGTGTATTTATGTACGTATTATCCTGGGAGTGTTAGGCAGCGCCACTCGTAGCCAAGGCGGCGTGTGTAGAACACACTTTCTTGCCAGGAGGCGTCACGTAGAACGTGGACTTAGATGAGATGGCTGCTGCCCAATAAGCCCTCGCAGGGTCCCATCGAAGGCAGGTTTGTCTTTTCGTCCACTTTAATTCCTTTCTACTTTCTCCACAATTACAATACCACAAGTAACTTCCCCTATGCTTTTCCTAGGCTTCATTGTCTGTTTGCTCGTTAACTTGTTTCTAACAAATAAAGAACGAGCCCTTGACCCCTTCCCTTTCGTTATTGTTCTTTCATGTGTTTCGAAGCCCCTGATGCAAGGGCCAAGAATTATGCTGTGTACTATCATTAAATAAATGCATAAACCTTTAAACTGATATTGTAACCTAGCTGTTGACATTCTTTGAGGGTGCAATTTCTATACTACTTGCACCTGTCTCTCGAAACACTTTTTAGGCCTTGATGTAATTGAGGGAAATAAACCGGACTGCACTTGGTCATGTCGTTACAGTCTCATTCTTTACACCAGCACAGTGCTACACAAAATCAGAAAGCATCATAAAAAAAGCACTCAAGGAGAGACCCCTTCACTTCAACTTCAACAGCGAGTGTTGAAAGCCAACTGCATGCACAAGCCGTAATTACTTTATGAGTTTTATAATTACTTTTATGAGTTGAACACACTTAAAACGCTTTCTTGTGACTTGTGTAAAGGTAGCTGCACTTACTTTTGCATGGGGTACTGGAAGCCTACATAAGTGGCTGACAGGAGCTGGTTCCTAATCCTGGCAACCATGCGAGCAGGCAGTACAACTCTACTGTACCTGCGAAGCCTTTTCCGAATTCACCTTGTGAACATCCTGCATGCCACAAATCGATATGTTCTGTAAGCAAGAAGAAAGCATGTGAAGGCCACATTAACTATATGCTTTGCAGGTGCATGTACTTGTGTATTTCTCGCTCGATTTTAGTGCCGTTTTCTGTCACCTCCCTGTATACTGCTTCCAAGACGGCCTGGTTTAAACACACACTTGCAAAGTGAGGGTGGCGGGTTATGCAGTCACATTAGAGATATCCCGGTAGGATACATTCTCCAGCGCATTTTCGGTTGCCACTCGGTGCCCACAGGTAAACCAGCATGCATTATCACGCAGGAAGATATTTCTTGAAGGCACGCAATTTAGCAAGCTTGCTTTTTTTTTTTTTTATGCTGTTACGGTCCCCGCTATCTACCAGCTTTGTGAGGTGGCCGCGCGAATCAGCTAGTACACAGTTTGGAAGATAGAATGACATGGCTGCTCTGATCAGCTGTGCGCATCACTTTGGACTAATGCTCAGACGATGGTTGGTTCATTTTAAGTTATCACAATCACACAACACTGCCATTCAGCGCTGCTGCAGCGTACAATTAAGAAAGTATAGCGATCTCACACGAGTCTTCCTGCAGCTAGCACACGACGAACTTAGGCCGAAATGCATGAAAGCAGGTTGCGATCAAGCCCGCTCTAGATAAAGTCTATGACACGATAACCTTTTGTTGCGATTTGGCTCGACCCGCATAGGAGCTCTTGGTCGCGATCGGAGGCTTGTTATCGTAGTTGCAGGTGTACGTTTACAGCCAATTAGAGAAAAGCTTCAATCACTATCGCACACAGAAGAATGCAGTTTTAAAAAATGAAAGGTTTATATTTGCAATTCTAACAGCATAACAGACAAATTGAAATGCTCCTTTGGGCCGGTCATGGTGCGGCAGAAATCATCCAAACCAATCTGGATCGTCGGACAATGCAGATTTCAGTCAAGATCGGGCTCTATCGCAATAGATGCTGGCTTTCTGAGTGTGGTCTAGAGAAGCGGACATGATTGTAACTGAACGTTCATGGCAATTATTACAAATGCTGCAGTTCACGCGAAATAATTAGTCATACATGGGAGCTGTGAACAAATATTAACGCACGGAAAAGAAAATGTGCAGTGCTGTAAGCTTTCACGTACCAATTCATATCATCGCCGCCGTGTTACGAAGGTTCTGGAAGTTCTGCCTCGTCCGGTGCTCGCGTTTTCCGTTTCCTTGGTGTGTCGCTGTGAGGGTCGAAGCCAATCCCTTCAGTCAAATGTTCGATCCGAGCTCGCAGCGCAGAATTCATCGCTCACTGTTTTGCCCGGTGCTGACGTACGAGCAAGATCGAACGTAAGCAGCGCACGAAGGACGCAAGCGCGCGTTTCCGTGCTCGCACCCGTGTGATGAAGGGAAATAAACAGCGGGTCTGGGCTCAGAAACAATGCAGTAGGATGTAGAAAGATCGCGCGCGGTCGGTGCGCGCACCGAGCAGGCGACCGGAAATGTGAGTTGCCAACACCACTGGGCAGCCCCGCCAAGTAGGGCGGAAGAACAACACAACCATTGAATCCGAGTGATGTAACGCGGTGGGCAGGACACCTCCTCTGGCGCCGCCCACCACAGCCATAATCAGTTGGCTCCGCCGAGCTGAGACGCAGTGTGAAAGGGAGATTTTCCGGTCGCAATATCTTTCCTCCTATCGCACCTTTTCGGAAAATTCTTTCGAATGTGTATTTCTGAGTAGCCTTCAATACACACCAGCCGTTTTCCAAACCAAGCGCGAGGGGTGCTTCAGGACCCCTTTAAGTGAGCTTGAGAAGCTTTTTGCATCTTTTATCTGACTGAAAGCAGCTGAAATTCGCACGGAAGAACAACTATATTGGTCTAAACAGTTCTGAGCCGCAAAAGATTTAGAAGTAAAAAGCATCTGCTTACATAATTTGCATATGTCTGTAAGTGCTACTGTTCTAGCACGTACACTGCACGCAAATGCAGTCTCAGAGTTCATGCGTTTTCGCAAGACACACACGTTGCTCTGTAAATCTTCCTAAGAAACTAGTGCCCATGGAACACTCGTTCCTGTTACATCCAAAGGCAGGGATGGCACATGACCCAGACGTTGTAAAAAAGTTGCTAAGAAGGTGCCAGTTTTTGCAGCCCTGTTTAGTACAACGAGGCTGGGGTGGTTGGAAAAAAATGAGTTGAAAACGGACACCATAGATCACTAGAGTTGATAAATACGGCGAGAAATTTTGCATTGGGCCTCCACGGTGCAATTCTAACCCACTTTTGCTTTGTATCAGATCGTGTTCCATACCTGAAACATAATGCTTGAGACGTGCTGCACAGCAGCGATCGTTTACGCCCGGACGCTATCTAGGCAGATACTCCGCTCCAGGGGGAAAAGAAGAACATGGCAGCCGGCACGTGCTGCATGTGAAAGGGTGCCAGGAGAGGTGGTAGTTGTTGCTACTTAAAAAAAGCAAGAAAAGCGATCTAGGGACTTTACCCCAGCCATACCATGGCACGGCTGGATACGCCTCTTCGAGAATTTTGTTCTCACGCCCAGAGCAACCGACCTGCCTGCGCCCCGCTGTTGGGCCCTGCTGCTGCACTGCCTGGGGCCCGAAGGACAACGCATTTTTGATGCACTTCCGCCGCGGCCCCAGCACCGACAACCGAGACGTTCACTACTGACACTACCTCAACCGGTGCATCTAAAGACCGTGGCGGGGTCTCCAAGCAAAATGCCTCCGCGACGAGTCTTCCAGACGTCTACAACGTGGCCCGCGTGCTTCTGGCACAACATTTCGCCAGCGCACGCAACATTCGCTTAGAACGACATCACTTCCGTGAGCGCCGTCAGCTACATGGTGAGTCCATCCCCGACTTCACCCTCGTGCTTTGCGAAATGGCAGCCTCCTGCAATTTCGCCAAACAGGCCAACGATAACATGTGCGATCAGTTCGTCACTGGTGCTGCATCTCCACAATTACGATCACGGCTGCTGTTAGAGGGTGACACGTTGACATTCGACCATGCCATTGAAACTGCGCTACTTAGCGAGAGAGCACAGCTTGAGTCTGAAGCTTTTGCTAACCCCGTTGAGCGCATAATATGCCAAGAGCCACCCCAGCGTGACGCTTCTGGACGAAGCACGGACGATAGCTATTACAGCAATGAGGCACGCCCCCTTTATTAGAGCCAGCCAAACTTACCGCGTGCTCATCAAGCTAGCCCGTCATCTTCAGATACGGACACTGCCGTTGAAAATCCGCACGCTTGTGGTAATTGCGGCATGCCCCATTGCGAGCCAACCGCATGCCCCGCTCGCGGTAGAACCTGCTTCGCATGCAGCCGCCATGGCCACTTCATACAAGTCTGCTGTAGTTCACGCAGAGCACGACGAGGTCAACGCCCAACTCACATCCAAGAAGTAGTTCCTGAACACGCTGCATCAAATGTCATTAGCCTACTCACTGTCCACGAAGACAAGCGCACAGGCATCTATCGATGTCGTAGTTGTGCCTGTCGCCTCGAGCTCAAAACCGTGCGTTAAGTTCTTGGTCGACACGGGATCAGCTGTATCAATTATTCGGGAAGAAGAATTTCGAAGCATGTTCAAAGAAGAGATCCAGTTGACTAGCTCTGAACTTACGTTGTTGGACTTCCAACGCCGGAAGATCCCTGTACTGGGCCAGTTTAAAGCAAGTATCCTGTTCAAGGAAGAAATAGCCGTGATAGCAATTCAAGTCACCCCCGCAGGAGCTTCCCCTCTGGGTCTGGACGCTGTGCTTTAGGACTACACATTGTGGGGACACAGCTACGCTGCCTGTGCACGGCTGCCAAAGCTTCAGAAACCACATGCCAAAGAGCAGCTACCGCTGTATATACGGGCAACGAAGTGCCTGCAAACCCGCCGAGGTTCAGTATGCCAGCTATATTGTGGGCTAAGTTCTCCTACTTGTTTTCACCACACCTTGGCCTGGCTAAGGGCATCCAGCGTCAGGTCAAACTGAAGTTGTCGTTCCCTCCAGTTGTGCAGAAACTGAGACGCCTACCACTTTCTCTGCACAAGCCAGTTAGCACTTTCTCTGCGCAAGCCAGTTAGCGACCAGCTTCAGCGGCTTCTTTCTGATGATGTAATTGAAAGAGCTAATGCCTCTGAGTGGATATCTCCTATAGTTGTAGTCCGCAAGAAAGACGACAGTATCCGCCTCTGCGTTGACCTTAGAGAGCCCAACAAAGCAATTGTAGTTGACAGCTTCCCCCTGCCTCATACGGAAGAGCTTCTTCACTTCTCAAAGTTCGATCTGGCCTCTGCCTATTACCAAGTTGTGCTTCACCCGAACAGTAGAGACCTTATAGCTTTTTACTAAGCACGATGGCCTTTTCCGGCTTAAAAGAGTGTGCTTCCGGTTGGCGTCGGCTCCAGCCACAATCCTGCAGGGTTGCATTGGGGTCCTCTGCTACATAGATGATATCATCATCTTTGGCAGGACTGAGGCAGAGCACATGAAAAACCTGGAGCAAGCCCTGTAGCGCATATCCGAAGCCGGACTCAAACTCAACGACAAATGGATCTCCAATATGTCGGAGCTATCATTTCTTGGACATCATGTCAGCACAGAAGGAATAGCACCCCTTCAAAAGTTGACACAATTGTGCACGCTGCCACCCCCACAGATGTAGGCATGCTGCGTTCATTCCTTGGTCTCGCTGAGTATTCATCATCACCACCATCATCAGCCTGTTTAGGTCGACTGCAGGACGAAGGCCTCTCCCAACGATTTCCAATCCACCCTATCCTGAGCGAGTTGGTTCCACTTTATGCCCGCAAACTTCTTAATTTCATCGCTCCATCTAACCTTTTGCCTGCCTCTGTTGCGTTTTCCCTCTCGTGGTATCCATTCCGTCGCTCTTACTGTCCATCTGTTATCTTTCCTCCTAATGACATGTCCTGCCCAGGTCCACTTCTTTCTTTTAATTGATATAATAATATCGGCTACTCCTGTCTGTTTTCTGACCCATTCCGCTCGTTTTTTATCTCTTAGCGTTACCCCTATTATTTTTCTTTCCATTGCATGTTGCGTGCTCCTTAGTTTCATCTCTAGTTTTTTCGTTATCCTCCACGTTTCTGCACCGTACGTTAGTACTGGGAGAATGCAGTGATTGAATACTTTTCGCTTTAGTGAGAGCGGTAAGTTTCCAGTCATGATTTCGTAATGCCTTCCGAATGCGTTCCAGCCCATCCTTATTCTACGGAGAATTTCTTTGTCACGGGTAGGAGTTCCTGTTATTAACTGTACCAGGTATACATACGTATTCGTTTACACATTGTAAGGGTTCATTGTTGATTTTAAATTCCTGTTCCTTAGCTAGGCTATTGAGCATAAGTTTGGTCTTTTGCCTATTCATTTTTAATCCAATTTTAATACTTTCCCTATTTAGGCCATCAATCATGTTTTGTAGTTCGTCTCCATCATTGCTAAAGAGCACAATGTCGTCTGCAAATCTTAAATTGCTTAGATATTCTCCGTCTATTCAAACTCCCTTTTCTTCCCAGTCTAGACGTTTAAAGACTTTCTAAACATGCAGTGAATAGCATCGGGGATATCGTACCTCCCTGTCTCACACCTCTCCCGATCGGGATTTCTCTGCTTCTCTCATGTAAGAGTAGTGTGGCTGTGCAATCTTTGTATATGTTGTTTATGGTTTTCACGTATACGCCAGGTACCCCTTGTCGACGTAGAGCTTCTAGAACTGCTTGTATTTCTATGGAGTCAAATGCTTTCTCGTAGTCAATAAACGCCATATAAAAAGGTTTGTTATATTCCGCATATTTCTCAATTACTAGGTTGATAGCATGGCTGAGGTCCATTGTCGAGTAACCTTTCCTAAAGCCAGCTTGTTCTCTCGGTTGGTTAAAATAGAGTGTTTCTCTTATCCTTGTAGAAATAACTTTTGTAAATAGCTTGCATATTACTGGGAGTAGGCTAATTGGTCTGTAATTCTTCAACTCCTTTATGTCACCTTTCTTGTGGATTAGGATTATATTAGCATTTTTCCAACTGCACAGTACACTACATGTCTTGATACATTTCGTGAAGAGCAATGCAAGTTTTTCAAGTACAATATCTCCTCCGTCTTTGATCAAGTCGGCTGTTATACCATCTTCACCAGCTGCTTTACTGCGGGACATGCCTTTGACAGCTTTTTTTACTTTGTCAGCAGTTATACATGGAATTTCAGTGTCGTCCTCTGATTCTATTTCTATTAAGGTTGTATGGTCTGTATGAGAGCTTGTATAGTTCAGAGTAGAAATTTTCTGCTACCTTTACTATTTCGTTGAAATTGTTGATAACATTACCTTGTTTATCTTTTAGCGCATGCATTTTGTTTTGTTCTAAGTGCAGTTTCTTTTTGACCGATTTAATGCTGGTGCCTTTCTCATTCTTACATCTCTTTGCCTGGCTTTACTGATCAATTTTGATAGCTCTGTGAATTCTATTTTATCTTTTGACGAAGTTACTTTCATTTGTTGGCATTTTTTTATTAAGTCCTTGGTAGATTGGGACAACTTACTTGTTGCTTGCTTTGTTGTTTTACCCCCGATTTCTATCGCTGTTTCAAGGACTGTTTTCGTTATGGTTTTGTTTATTTCTTCTAAATCTTCATCATTTTCGCCCAAGGCCTCGAAATTGCTGCTTAGGGAGACTTTACATTCTTCGTTCTTCGCTCTGATTACCTTTAGATTTGCAGATTTGCATTTTTTCTAGTAAATAATTTAGTTACTGTTTTCTTTAGGTTAAGTACTTAACATACTTAACGTTGAGTATTAAGCTAAGTTTATTCCCCACCTTGCCGAAGAGGTAGAGCCTATACGTAGGCTGCTTCGCAAGGACGTTCATTTTGAATGGGATATCGCTGCTGACCAGAGCTTTGCAAAGATAAAGGAACTCCTTTCATCCCGAACAGTACTGCAAATGTTCGACCCAGCGCTCCCTGTTATTGTGGCCACAGATGCGTTTGCTTATGGCCTGGGTGCAGTACTGCAACAAGCTGACGGGCCCTCCATTCGAACTGTTGCATTTGCATCACAAACCTTGACAGAGACGGAACGGAAGTACTCGACAGGAGAACGTGAGGCCCTGGCCTGCCTATGGACATGCGAGAAATGGCAGGTTTATCTCTGGGATCGATCATTCACTTTGGTAACAGATCACCAGGCCCTTCCATCCTTGCTTTCAACGCAAAGAACAAGACAGCAACCACTCCACATTGCAAGGTGGGCTGCTCGCTTGCTGGGTTACAACTTTGTTGTACAGTACCGGCGTGGAGAACACAACAAAGCAGCAGGCGCTCTGTCCCGGCTCCCTGTCCCAGACACAGAAGGCGGCCTTAAGATCGAAGAAGAAATAGTGTCTATCGTAACGTCTGCGGTTCACATCAATGACCTCCATATTGCTACAGCCAAGGACCTCAAGCTCCAGCAGGTTGCACAATTCGTTCAGGCTAGGTGGCCAGCCAAGAAAACCTTGCCACCCGAACTAAGGCCTTACTATGAGGTGCGAGAGGAACTGTCAGTAGTGGATGGACTGCTGATGCGCTTGGAACGCGTTGTAGTTCCAGCCAAGCTCAAAGCTGCATTCGTTCAGCTAGCCCATGAATCGCACCCTGGAATAGTGAAGACAAAGCAACGTCTTCGCAAAAAGTACTGGAGGCCAGGTCTGGACAAACAGGTCGAGAGTGCAATTCACAGCTGCATAACCTGCCAAGCTGCAGACAAGAGTGTTAAGAACTATCCCGCTCCACTACAGCCAGTTGCCCTTCCTGACCGGCCGTGGAGCAAGACAGCTATTAATATTGTTGGCCCCTTTGATCATGCGTCAACTGACTGTCGTTTCGTTATATCTGTAGTTGATTACTTTTCCAAGTGGCCAGAAACAGCGTCTGCCGTAATGTGTCCTCCCGTACAGTACTTGATTTCCTCTTGTCGGTGTTTTCACGGGAAGGCTACCCGGCTGAACTCGTCTCGGATCACGGATCACACTTTACATCCCGAGAATTTGAGTTCTTTCTTCAGGAAAGGGGAATCAAGCACAGCTTTTCAGCTGTATACCACCCCCAAACAAATGGACAGGTTGAAAGGTTTAACCATGTCCTCAAATCATACATTTAGTTGGCCATACTGGAGCAGCGCTCAAGAACACTGTCACCAAGTACTTGGGGATCTACAGAGCCACCCTTCACAGTAGCACTGGACTCTCTCCGGCAGTGCTTCTACATGGCCGCACCATGAGGACATCCTTGGACGTCACTGGCTATCCCACTGCAAACTTCTTCGCAGATCCTGCTCAGGGGATGTGCTCACTTAGGGAGAGGATGAAAGAGCGCCAACTTAAAAGCAAGGTTTATGTTGACCGACGGAGAGCAGCTCGGGTACCAAAGTTCCAAGTTGGAAAGTACGTGAGGGTCAAGAAGCCTGTTCCTGGTGCAAAAGACACTCCCAGTTTTGGACCTTCTTTGAAAATTCTCAAGCGAATAGGACGTTCGTCCTTCCGTCTTGAAGATGGTCACACGTGGAATGCCTCTCAGTTGACTGCAGTTCCCGAGGAAGCATTGCCACAGCACGCGCTAATATAGAAGGACCCCCTGCAGCAAAGTCCACCGACACCTGGCAAAACAGGACTGTCCTCTAAACTACGCCAGCGCCCTGCTCTGTCAATGCCATCAGCCTTATTACAGTCGCAAGGCCCACAACATCCCAGGATCACATGGAGCCCTGCTTCAAATGATGATCGTGATGGTGGTGATGGTACTCCCTTGGTTGGAACTGAACAGGCTGGTGAGCCACCACTTCTTCATCGGTCCACAAGAAACCGACGACCGCCCACAAGGTTTTAGGACAATGTACTATGTTAACTTTGACTGTTTTTGTAATTAAGTGTGTGTAAACATGTGGTGTCAAAGGTCGACACCAGGTTACCTTAGTTATGTCTATCTGTAGTCGTGAGATGGCGCTACCTCTGTATGGATATATTCGCAAGTGCAAGCTGGAATGAAGTAGTTCTTGCATGGCATTGGTTGAGTGTGCAGTGTTCTCAGTTGCGCCATGGCCCGACACTACAGGGACAGGGGAAACAAACAGGAAAGAAATAGAAAGTAATAACATACGAATACACATACAGAACACAACAAAAACAAAACATGTCTATGAATGAAACGCCAAGCCAATAGCGTCCAGATACGTTAATAATGCTTGATGGGCCTGGTCAACGTTACTAGAATAAACTCAGTTTCAAAGCTCCGCCAGAGAGGCGGTCTGCGTGGCGGTCGCGAGAACTAGTGGCGCTGTAGTCACGTCTCGCGCCTGCCGTTCGCTCCCGCCACCGGCGCCTGTTGTGAAGGCGCAGTTGACGTGCACGTGGGTTGCAGCAACTGGTACGCTTTGTTCGCTCGTAATTTTTGGAACTGTTTTTGCCCATGCGAAGTGCCTTGGACGAAGACACATACGTCGTGTACGACGACTAGCCAGGAGCCACAGGATCGTTTACGCGCGGCATGCCGACTTGCTTTGCGTCGGGGTGCAAGAGCGGGGTGCATCGTTGCAGACACTGCAACGATGACCCCAGTTCACACCACTTCAGACCACCAAAAGGCCCTACGAAATTCAGAAGGTGCGAGAAAGCTTCACATCGCAAAGTTGAAAGCTTACTCCGAAATGCAAACTCTGCGACCTTCTTTTTGAGCACGGCAACATTATAAAGCGCTACTTTCACATTTTTGCTGGACAATAAGTTTTGATCCCTCGTGGAAAATGGGAGCTAGCGCTTGGTACGCTTGTTCACAGGGTCAAGGCGCAAATCCCCGAAAAAGCGCATGGCGTCCCGCGAAAGCCCAGTGCCCAGCTCGTCGGCGGAGGAGCCGTTAGTAGAACAGCAAGACGAACGACAAGCGATTACCAACACTGCCGGGACATAGAATTGCCCTCGCATCACATTCACATTCGATCACTTGTCAACTGTCGCGCTACCTTCAAAGCAATGGCTTTTTGAGTGTTTTTACGACGAGGTAACGAACAGTAGGTGCGGAATATTTTACACTCGCCGGCTTGGGAACGGGGACTTCCTTGTGCAAAAAATTTCACAGCATATCCACGGAGTGAATGACGATGAGTATATATATATATATATATTGCTACGATATCAGACGGGCAATTAAGGTATGAGCCAGGCAAGGGTGAAAGACGACGAGGACGATCTCTTGTCTAGCGGTTGGACGCCATCTTGCCTCGGCTGTACCAGCTACCTTGCGCTCCGCGCTCTCCTGTAAGTAAACCTTCGCTCGGCCTTTCAACCGTAACAGTTTTGTGGTGGAGGTGCGGGGTACGCTGACCAAGAAGACGGAGTTGCTACCGGGGATCCTACGACGAAGCCGACGCCTCGCCCGACTGCCGCCACTGGAGATGTCTCATTACGACAACGACCCGTCAACCCCGTCCTCTCCGGTGCGGTCAACTGGTGTGCGGATGCACATGATGGAGCCACGATCTTTTTCCGGAAAATCTGGTGAGGACGTCGAGCAATGGCTCACACATTACAAGCGTGTGAGCAAGTACAACGGATGGAACCAGTCGGCTCAGTTAGAGAACGTCGTTCTCTTTCTCACGGACACCGCACTGCTGTGGTTCGAGAACCACGAGGACACACTTACAACGTGGGACCGCTTCGTCGCCAACATCACAGAGTGCTTCGGAGATTCCATCGCGAAAAGGAAACAGGCGGAGCAGACGTTACTTCAGCGTGCACAAGTCCCAGGTGAGACCTGCACAACTTACATAGAGGCGGTCTTGAAGTTGTGTAAGATGGTAAACCCTCTTATGTCTGAAGAAGATAAAGTTGGGCACCTTCTCAAAGGGATCGCTGAAGACGTGTACAGCTACCTGATTGGAAAAGAGAGTCTCAGCTCAGTCACCGATCTCATCAAGCACTGCCGAACGTTCGAAACATTGAAGCTGCGCCGTATTACGCCAAAATTCGGGAGATTAGCCAATGTTACCACAGTTGCAAGCGTTGACGACACCTCCGGCTATCAGTTCGATCTTGCGACCACTATACGGCAGATAGTCCGCGAAGAACTCGAGCGGCACACTAAAGGAGCAGCGGGTGTCGAACAGCTTGGTCGTCCCAACCAATCCCATGAACCTGCGTCCGCTGTATCGTCGTTGTCTGTCATGCCAGAAGCTCTAAGCTATCCTGCCGATCGGCGGCCGCAGCATCGATGTAGTTTTCCCAACGAAGTGACGCACGACGAGCGCTCTCATGAACCCGTCGCCACGCGTCGTCAACCTGAAAGCCGTGTTCGCTATTATGCGCAGCAACCGACGTTTGACCGCGAAGTCTACAACACGAGTAGCACGTCGCCCGTTTGTTATAGATGTGGAGCCGCGGGTCACATCTCTCGATTTTGTCGCAGACGCCGACAGACAAGATACGGTCAACAACAACCACGTTGGGCTAATTTCGATCGCGACGGCTATAACAACGACTGGCAACCTGACTTTGGAGCTGCCCGTTCCACAGGCTCAGCACACAGAAATGATTTCGGACAACACAACAGGAGTGCCTCACCAGCTTCAGATCGCAGCCTGACGCCACCGACCAGTCGACAACGCCGTTCGCCATCACCACGGCGACGCCTTACGTCCCCACCGCCGTCGGGAAACTAGCCGACGCGGCCAATGGAGGTGAGGTCGCCGGACAGCCTGGATCTCTGCGAAATATTCCTCTGGTGATGGTGAATAACAAAGTGCGTGTGTTCGTTGATAGTATACCTACAAGTGCCTTAGTAGATACTGGTGCTGCCATGTCCGTCATGAGTACCACGTTCAAAGAGCGGTTGGTACGGAAAGTTATGTTGCCGTGGAATGACAGTGTGAACTTTCGTGGTGTCAGTGGAGAGTGCCTTATTCCTCTCGGCATTTGTGTTGCAAGTGTTTTGTTCTGCAGGGAAGATTTTAAAACAGAATTTTTGGTATTACCGCGTTGCACTCATGACGTCATTCTGGGTATTGACTTCCTAAAGGATTGTGGCGCTTCTGTAGATTGTTGTACGGGTGAAATAAGTCTGGATAGTGCACTCCTTGCCGCCCTTACAGACACACCTCCGAAAGACAAAAAGTACTTCGTTGTTTCCGATGATTTGTTGATACCGCCTCTTTCACTCTCGCGTGTCTGTGTCAAAGCCACTACTACCGACCATTGTTCATTTGATGCACAAGTTTTAGCGCTTGCTCCTAGCTGCGCCAAGAAGGATGTACTTATACCGCGTTCTGTCGTGAGTGTAGTGAATGGTGCCACGAATCTGTGGGCTTTCAATTGTTCATCGACCCCTGCTGTTCTTCCGCGCAATATGAAACTTGCCACATTCGAGGAAATAACCTACAGCTCTATTATGGCTTTTAGCGAAGAGGGGCGGTCTCGAACCTGCAACGTCAACCCAGCTGTTTCTGACGAGCACGTTCTACGAATGATCAACAAGTCTTTGCCTTCAGATGAGCGCCAAGCTCTTGCGCGAGTTCTTCTGGCACACATGTCCGTCTTCGATTTCGTGCAAGGTGACAAGCCGGCTTCACTCCCTCGTTCTCGTGCTCGCCACCGAATTGACACCGGCTCGGCACACCCCATTCGACAAAAGCCTTACCGCGTGTCTTCAGCGGAGAGAACAGTTATTGCTGAACAGGTCAAGGACATGCTACAGAAAGGTGTCATTCAGGAGTCCTCAAGTCCGTGGGCAGCACCAGTGATTCTAGTGAAGAAGAAGGATGGATCATGGCGGTTTTGTGTCGACTACAGAAAACTAAACGCTGTCACCAAAAAGGATGTGTATCCGCTTCCTCGAATCGATGACGTTATCGATTGTCTGCATTCTGCCGCTTACTTCACCTCACTGGATTTAAGATCAGGCTATAGGCAAATACCAATGCACCCAGACGACAAAGAGAAAACAGCCTTTGTGACACCTGATGGCCTTTATGAATTCAACGTCATGCCCTTTGGCCTTTGTAACGCGCCGGCAACGTTCGAACGCTTTATGGACACCATCCTCCGTGGACTAAAGTGGGAAATTTGCTTGTGCTATCTGGATGACGTTGTGATTTTTGGAAGCACTTTGGATGAACACAACCGACGTCTTAGTCTCGTCCTTGATTGTGTCCAGAAAGCCGGCCTGGTACTGAATTCCAAGAAATGTCGCTTTGGAGATACCGAAACGTTAGTGCTTGGACACCTAGTCGACAGAAACGGTGTGAGGCCCGATCCAAGGAAGATTGAAGCAGTAAGTTCCTTCGAACCACCAAAGTCGCTGCGGGAGCTGCGGAGCTTCTTGGGCTTATGCTCGTATTTTCGTCGCTTCGTACCAAGATTCGCCGATGTTGTGTACCCACTGACTTGCCTTCTCCGTAAGGATGTTCCTTTTAATTGGACGTCGGCTTGCAACGAGGCGTTCCGCCAATTGAAGTTTCAACTAACATCAGGACCAATATTACGCCACTTCGATGCTTCCTCGCCTACAGAAGTGCACGCTGATGCTAGTGGAATTGGGGTCGGTGCTGTGCTCGTGCAACGTCATCAAGGATCTGAACACGTTGTGGCTTATGCCAGTAGATCTCTGAGTAAGGCGGAACAGAATTACACCGTTACAGAACAAGAATGCTTGGCAGCAGTTTTCGCGGTTCATAAATTTCGGTCCTACGTCTACGGGCGCCCGTTCACTATAGTTACGGACCACCATGCTCTATGCTGGCTGGTGAATCTCCGTGATCCGAGTGGTCGACTGGCACGATGGGCTCTTCGACTTCAGGAGTACGACTTCGTCGTCTCGTACAAGTCCGGTCGTCGTCACGCAGATGCCGACTGACTCTCCCGCCTTCCTCTACCGACTACGAAGTGCGACGAAGACAGCTTCGATGACTGTTTTGCTGCTATTTCGCCCACATTCCCGGACTCGACGAGATTCAGGGATGAACAAGCAAATGATGTTAGCCTGGAGCCCCTTTTCACTGCTGCGCGGCGTCCACAAGCCACCGGTCGATTTTCTGTATGAGATGGCCTCCTTTACAAGACGAGTTATTCGGGTAAAGGCGCGCGCTTCCTCCTGGTGGTTCCGCAGAGCCTGCGACCGGACGTACTGAGTGCCATGCACGATGACGCGACCTCTGGCCATCTAGGCTTTATAAGAACACTGCACCGCACACAGGAGCGTTTTTACTGGCCTAAAATGCGAGACACCATCAAGCAGTACGTCAGTGGCTGCCAGAAATGCCAACGCCATAAGCGCCCTACGAGTACTCCTCCGGGTCTTCTCCAGCCTCTGCCACCACCCTGTCTGCCATTTGAACAAGTAGGCATTGACCTCCTGGGGCCATTTCCACGATCTTCGAATGACAATCGGTGGGTTATCGTATGCGTCGACCACTTGACCCGTTACGCAGAAACGGCGGCCATACCATCTTCAACAGCTACATACGTTGCCACATTTTTGCTGCGGTTTATTATTCTCAGGCACGGTTCCCCTCGTGTGATCATTAGTGATTGTGGCCGGCAGTTCGTTGCGGATGCCGTAGAAGAATTACTTCGTCTCTGTAGCTCAAAGTTCCGGCATTCGACACCTTACCACCCTCAAACCAACGGCCTTGTAGAGCGTACGAACAGGACTCTTACCAACATGCTGGCCATGTATGTATCCTCCGACCACAAAGACTGGGATGACGTGCTCCCATTCATCACATATGCTTATAATACCGCAAAGCATGAGACGACAGATTACAGTCCTTTTTATCTTCTGTACGCACGTCTACCCTTAAGGAGCATTGATACAATATTGCCGTTTGACTTCCACAACGACTACTCGGTTGCCAAGACGCTGTGCCTTGCAGAAGTTGTTGTTTTGTGGGGTTTTACGTCCCAAAACCAGTTCTGATTATGAGAGACGCCGTAGTGGAGGTCTCCGGAAATTTCGACCACCTGGGGTTCTTTAACGTGCACTGACATCGCACAGGTGCCTTGCAGAAGAAGCACGTCGGATCGCGCGACTTCGTACCGTGGCATCACAACACCGATCTAAGGAGCGCTACGACAGCCGACACCAGTCCATCCTCTACAGCAAAGGGGACTTTGTATGGGTGTGGACCCCACAGCGTAAACGCGGATTATGCCACAAGTTTCTGCCTCAGTATACTGGACCTTTTGTGATTGTCGATCGATTGAGCGATTTAATGTACGTGGCCCGCTTAACGTCAGTTGGTCGTCGTTCCAGCCGAACACAGCTAACCCACGTTGCGCGTCTCAAGCCGTTTAATCCTGCCGTTTCCCAGTGATTTCTACTTGCCCAGCGGGCTTCGTCTGTGAGCCGGGGAGTGCTACGGTATCAGACGGGCAATTAAGGTATGAGCCAGGCAAGGGTGAAAGACGACGAGGACGATCTCTTGTCTAGCGGTTGGACGCCATCTTGCCTCGGCTGTACCAGCTACCTTGCGCTCCGCGCTCTCCTGTAAATAAACCTTCGCTCGACCTTTCAACCGTAACAATATATATGGGTGGCCGGTGAACGGTTCTCCAGCGCGAGCAGTCGGTATTTTTCAATCAAGAAACCCGCAAGAAGACGCTGCCTGCGTCAAGCTTGTCTCTCGCGGGTGAGGGCGCGTTCTCCTTTGCGAGCTGGTAGCGCGTGCAACGAAGTAGTAGCGCGTTTCTAGTAGCGCGTTCCTAGTAGGTAACGTGCTACAATGGACGGACAGACCCAAACCTTAAGGAGCTTCGCCCCTAAAAACAGTTGTAGTTGATGAGCAGTTTAACTGCACAGTGAACAGCTACAGAACGTAAAGCAAACAGCTGTCATACAGTCAAAGCTGTGCTGCGGGCATGGAACATCTAGTCACACCAAATTCTCAAACAGATCTCAGAAAATTCATTAATCCCATCTTCCCGCATCCACTTATTCTGGACCCCTGGTCACACCTCGCTGCCGGGCAATGAAAGCGCACATGCAGTTGCTCGCGAAATTTCCCTCCGGGCAGCTCGGCAAGGTGAGGCGATCAGTTCAGGGTGGGGGGATCCTCTGTTCCGTTACAGAAACATATCCTCCGTCATTATACGCGCATTTGCTGCACATACACCGTGCCACCGCCGTCCTTCTCGCGAGAGGAAGCAGTGGCTCTTCGACAGTTACAAACCGGAACGTTTCCAACTCTTGTCTCCATGAATAAATTCTATCCACACCGTTATGCAGACCACTGCCCAGGCTGTGGCAGGTCGCCCTCAGTCTTCGATGTCACGATTGAATGCACCGCAAACCTCTTCCCTCCCTTGCCGACAATCCTCTACCTGCTACGCAAAAAGAAGCTGTGGGAGGATGCCCACCGCGACGGACCTCCCGAGGTCCTACGAGCTGTAACACACCGAGCTCGAAGCATCGCCGGAATCATCCTAGGGACCGCGGACTAGGGGTTCCTCCCATGCTGCTCCTTCAACTCCTTGATATTAATAATAATAAAGATGCTTCACTCTCTCTCTCTCTCTCTCTGCGAAGTTGACGAACTGAAGGTGTGTGAACGATAGCGACAGAGTACGCGCAAAAAACTGCTTGGTTCTCACGTCACGCCAGATCTGTCCGAATTGTTTAAGGCACCGCAGAAATGAGCTACTGCAGACACCAGCGAAGGCAACCATTAAGAATTTTAAGATGAAGAATCTCAGAAGAACGTTGCTTAGGGCCACAGCAGCTCGCGAGAAGCAGGAGAAACAAATCATGGAACTGAAAGGAGTGATAGAAACGACCTCGGAGTAGTGCCTGAATAAGCAGCTGGACTGCCTCCCACCACTCGAAAAGGTGGCGGTTGCAAATGCATTTCGCAAAATCAAAGCAAAACCACCGCCTGGAATGCATAAATTGCAGTATGGTTGCTTAACTGCATGCTTGTACGAATCGCCAGCCCACGGGCCTAGGCTGCTGATAGACCTAAACATGCTACTAACGCCAACCACGAACCGGCTGGCACAAATACTGGAGGGCATTTAATGTAAATATGGATTTGAAGCCGTCCGTCTGGAATACATACAACGTCAAATGAGCAAGCAGCTTGGGGACGCTTGTTTTCAATGAAATGAAGCTTAGGCATTTTTACGAGTTCAACAAATCTACCTACCAAATTGACGGCTTTGTTAATTACGGTGGGACCGTGAAGGAGGGAACAGCTGCCAGTCAGCCGACCATGAGTTGGTGGTTATGTTCGTGCCCATGTTTGAAGGATGGGTGCAGTCTATCGCAAGTTTTGCCACAAAGGGCGCCGCACCTGGCCGTGTGCTGGCCGAGCTTGTGCTCGAAGCCGTTTTGCAGCTGCACAAGTACGGTGTGGCCGTTATTGCTGTGGTGAGCGACGGTGCCGGGATTAACAAGTCCATGTGGCAGCAGTTTGGCGTTAGTGGTGCCATTTCAGACACCAGGCATAAAAATTCAACGCCCGTGCAATCCAATGAGCAATGCATGCGGGTCGATGCATACAGACGACCTTATACATATCTACTTAAGTAGTGCACAAATGGGATGCGGGAATGTCGACTGGACAGACGATAATTGTTTAACTTTCACAGTAGGACTACTAGAAAGCCGCCGTGCGAAATGCGCTTTGGACCGCCGCTGTGCTCCGTCGTAGCAGACGACGCGCCGAGAGTAGCGCAAGGCGTGACTGCAGCGCCGTAAGTTCACGCGACCGCCGTTCGGACCACCCTCCTCCGTTGGCGGAGATACGGAGCTGCGAAACTGAGTTTATTCTAGTAACGTTGGGCCTGGTCGCATCGAGAAGCACTCCCCCTTGGGAACAGGTAATCATTAATGTTCTCACACTGCACACCAAGACGTCTATACTTCTTAACTTAATTAGTGTTGTATGCTGCGAAATGCATGCGGGACACTCTAAAATAAGATGTCGAAGTGTCTCACAGGATCCACTAGATGGGCATGATGAACATGATGAAGGTGCAAATAATAGTTTATTAAAACAGACCTTGAGTGTACCACAATCCATTGGCTCAACTCCCGATAGACAATGGGAACCGTGCCACACTACGGAGCATGAAAGTTCTCACATGAGCCCACACTTCAAAAAAAATAGGTGAGCTTCTTTTGCACTTTCCTAAACAAGCCCAGGTGCAATAGCTTCTTCTCAAGTTTGACAACATCTGAAAGAATATCCTCAGTTACTCTGCATGCACAAACGAAGTTTTGGATGCCGCTTATGTGCTGTAACATATCTGCGGCGGCGGCACCCTCGTCCTCGACTGATGTCACTGTGGCGTCGGGGCAAGGCAATGCCTTTGCAATGGCATCATACAGTGACAGCTCACCACAGATGGCAACATTGTTGTTGGCCGCAACATACTTGGCGAAGGTCGTAGAGATGTTCAAACTATTGAAATAGTCATCGACAAAGCTTGCGTCATCCCTCGATCGAGGGTGTGGATTCGCCAGCGGTTGAGGCAGTTTCTCGCATGAAGCCACAATGCTTAAGCGAGTTAGTGATTGTGCTCTGCAACAATGCACTCCGCGAACTGGCGATCATGTGCACAGCATCGAGCACTGACCGCCATTCGGTCCCTTGCTTCACTTGGGCCGTCGTATAATGCAGGTCAGGCATAAAATAGCATAATATAGGTTTTTAATGCATTGCCTCTACGGGGCTTTTGGCGGGATGGGGCTAATCAGTCGTAAAATGTGGGTCATAGCAACAGCAGGGGAGGCATAACCGGGGTTCGACTGTAATTATTATATTTGAACTAATTTGATGATTTCATTGTTTTAGTGGTGCTATAAATTCTTGCAGTTTTGCTGAACTCGGCATGCATATGAATAATAAGATATCTGGGAAAGAAGGAGTCACACATATGGGATTCTCAAACAGCCACACTGCAGGCTATGCCCTTCCTTGACACCACTCCTAATGCAGGGTCTGTAAGCACATCAGCTGTAGCTAAAAAACACTGAAAGGTAACTGAAGTAAAATGCTAAATGAAGTAAAGCGATAAACTATTGACTTTGAACTCGACTGTCATTATTTTGCCACCATAGGTTTATTTATTAGAAGAGGAAATAAAGGCCAAAGTTTCATTTTTGAATTTGACACCAAAATTTGAGCATTTGAACATCACTGTGATGGCACGAATTTCAATGTAGTATCTTTTACAAAAGAGAAGGGGTCAAGGGCTCATTTATTTGTTAGAAACAACTTAATGAACCAAAAAACACTGAAGCCTAGGATTCAGTATTTCAGCCTCATTGGCTCTATCAAATTTTCTGAATATTCCTATGTCAAGTCCCTGGTTCCTTTATTTCGACCAATAAAGAATTATGCAGGCCCTAGATGTCATCAAAACCTATGACATGCCGGCAAGTTGGTGCAGCATTAACACGTATATTTTCTTTTTGCCCATTTTCTCACTTGCCAGGCCTCTTCTCCCAGCAAGAATGGTGCTTTTAGCACTGTAAAATAGTGGTTTGCTAATACGAGAAAAATTGTTTTTCTCTTGAATGTTCCTTTAAACTTTATCTATACCTCTGTGAGACTGTCGAATGGCATCTCCCATCAAATCTTCTTGTTCTTTCTCTGGACGATTGGCGCATGCATCATGTGTGAAAGTGGCACTGTGCAACATTTCGTCGAAGTGTAAAGTGAAGGCTTACTGTGTCTAGCCGGCTTTTGAACTGGTTCACTGTTTTATACCAGTTCACAAATGGTTATAAATTCTTATTTCTATGACCCAGAACTGAACCAAAGTGAAATAGGAGACCTTGAACCGGAACCAGCAAATTTTATTGGTTCAACACCCTGGTTTGAACCTCCAAGTATTGTGCCACACACTTCTTGTACAATCCAAAGGTGGAATGGAAAGGTAGCCAAGAAAATCAATCCATAAAAGTGACAGTTGTTCAACTTACAAGTTCATATAAAAGCAGAACCGCACACTTCACACTTCACCATCCAGCAAGGACTTAACTTTCAATCAAAGCACAGCTTACTTTCACAGAGTGGAAAGCTACTGTCCCACTGTACCTTCCTACAAGCACATTCATTACCATTACTATTATTTCCCATGGTATTTGAAAACAGTACTAGAAGATAGTGCCATTCATTCTGTATAATAACATCATTTAATAATAATAATAATAACTGCTGGGGTTTCATATTCAAAAACCACAACAGAATTATGAGGCGCGTCATACTGTTGGGGGTTACGAAATTTTTACCACCCGAGGTTCTTTAATGTGCGCTAAAAACATGCATTACACGGGCCTCCAGAATTTTTTTCCCTGCTGAAAATGCGACCACAGTGAATGGGATTGAACCAGCTTCCTTCAGGTCAGTAGATAATAGATTTCAAGGAGCCTGAGCCCAAACCAATGCTAAGAAAATGACAGTGCACTGTGTAAAAACTATCAGTGCACCTTTCACTTACAATGCACACAGCTGAGACGCTTTTCTAGCTTAAAACACAAAACGCTACTTTTTTAAAAATTCATGACTATATATACATTGCATTAAAGAGCTAGCATGACCAATGAATCAAAACTAACCAACAGCATAAGACGTGTGTTATATGCCTTTTGTTGCACATCCACTGGCAAAATCCAGAGTGGGATGCCATGGTCAGAGTAAAAATGTGTTGCCAAAGCCAACTCAAGTTTTAAATAACCTAGTCTCGGTGCTTTCACTGTTTTGTAATGTCACTGGGACCTGTGTCGACCTATTACAGTAGAATCTCAATGATACGAATTCGTATGGAGCACGTAAAATATTCGTACCATCCCGAATTCGTATAAGCCAAAACAAGTTAAAGCTGATCATGAAGATGAATAAGAACTTTATTGGGGTCAACTACTTCTTGCTGAAAAAGTCCATGATGTTCTTTTGAACTTTTTGAACTTCGCTGTCCCTCAAGAAAGCCGCCTGAAAGTAATAAAACCATGCTGCGGTTTCTTCACTCAAGCTGCCGGTGCTTACGGTGCGACGCAGTACACAGAGGGCGTCAAGCTTTTCCGACGTTGACGGTAGGAGATCGCACTCACCGGCATCTTCACCATCACTCTCAGACTCGGTATCCTTTGCCTCGTCGACCAATTCTTCGATGGATCGCAGTCCACAGGTGGCTGCTTTGTCGTCCACGGTGACGAAGTCTCGCGCCGAAGCTCGAGTTTCAAGGTTCTCCCAACCCTCGATGTGCAAATCGTCGTCAGGCTCTTGGTTTTCTTCCGTCGGAGCCGCATCCGATTCCGCGAAACGTCCACACTTGCGAAAGCAGTTCGCGATCGTGTCCTGGGTCACATTATCCCAGGACATGGCCAAGAAATGTAACGCGTCAAGCAGGCTAATTCACAAGTTTTCATCCCTGCGCTCAATTTTCGCCAGGAACCTCCGCACAAGCAATCCCTTGAAATGGTGTTTCACATTTCGGATTATTCCCACATCCAGCGGCTGTAGACGGCTCGTGGTGTTTGCGGGCAGGAACCTTACGGCGACATTGCTGAAGTTGCAGTCTTTGGGATGGGTGGAACACTGGTCGACGAAAAGCTAAATTTTTCGGTTTTTCCCTGCCATTTTCCGGTCCAAGGTCGTAAGGAACTCGCGGAAAAAAATCTGCAGTCAAAAATCTGAGTCATTCGCTCGCGTACGTGAAGTGGTCATTTCACGCGTTCGTATCATCCGCAATGGCTGGGGAAGCTGTTCGTATAACGCCGAATGACAGCGCATTTTATACAACGTAGTCCGTCCAAAACAACATTAAATTCGTATCATCGTGAAATTTGCATCAACCGTAATCATATCACTGAGATTCTACTGTAATTGGAATAGACTTTTCCAATCACCCAAGATTCATTGTTGTTGTTGTTTTGTGGGGTTTAACGTCCCAAAACCAGCTCTGATTATGAGAGATGCCGTAGTGGAGATCTCCGGAAATTTGAACACCTGGGGTTCTTTAACGTGTACCGACAACGCACAGCACACGGGCCTCAACATTTTGCCTCCATCGAAATGCAGCCGCCACGGCCGGGATTCGATCTCGCGACCCTCGGATCAGCAGCTGAATACCGAAGCCACTAGACCACCGTGGCGGGGCTCACCTAAGATTCAATTAAATATGCTGTAAGTGGAGACATATTTTACAGGTAGTCAATGAAATGAGTGCAGAAGGTCTATTCAAACAAGGCCAAATTAACAACCAAAGAGGCAAGCAAAATGGGCTGCACCTGAACAGATGGTTGCGCGGAATGTTTCCAGTGGCCTTTGATTCCTTTTGCACTGCTGCTATGAAAAGACAGGCAGTTGCAGATTCATTATCTTTGGATTGCACCACAGCTTTCAATGTGCAGTCACCAGGTAGTGAGCCTTCAGGAAGGTGGCACGACTGAAAGCAACAGGAGGTGCACAGTTACAATAGCCATAACCTCTTTTGTTACTTCAACATGTAGCATTACAGCAGTCACACATTTCAGCATGCTATTAATTTCAATCTGGTTGAAGTGCACCATACTGTGTTGTTAAATTTGGGAGTAGGATACCTGCAGATGTCATTTATGATGGAACCAAAAAGTTAATTTTTAATAATCGTTACTATGCAAGAAAACAATAAACATTTGGCTCTTGACAAGGTTACTGTCAAGCTAAAATATGTGACATTTTTGATGAGGTTACTGTCAAGCTAAAACATGTGACATTACTCACCGGCAAATACTCAAATTATTACCTGGCAGCGTGCAAGCACTTTCTTCTCTTCTGAATTGGTTAAACGTAGGGTGAACCCAGATAAGAACGAACAGGTGCTCCTGATCACATTTTCCAATTTTGTTAAAATTTACTGGAGGCACATGTTTTGGACCAGGGCAAAGGTTGACTTGATTTTTAAAAATTTTGTCCACCAGAAACACACACACACGATTTCCCACTTAACTCGAACAAAGACTTTTTTTTAAAAAACCAAGAGCCCTACTAATATTGTACCAACTCCATATTAGTGGATATTTTTTACAGACCTACTCCACCGGCCTATGTCACCAAGATGCAGTGGCACTGTTCGGGCATTTTAGTTTCGCATGGTAGGCATCCGCTATCACGCCTACCATAGCTGCCACTGCGTTTTTGCTGGTGCGGGTGCTGCTCACCACCGCGCAACGAAGAAAGAAGTGGCAAACCGATACACTGCATTGCGGTTGGTTGTGCTGCAATGACCAAGGCATGTGCAATAAGTTTTTATCAATTTCGCTGTAACGCCAGCTCGTCACTTGAGCCAAACATTTCATCATGGCTAAGCTCGCGTGTTACTTAACGGTTATCGCGGCCTGTTTCATCTGAGAGAAATATCATTTCCATAAGTTTGTCAAGTGTAATGTGGCTCAGCACCAAGTTTCTTAGCATAAACAAAGTGTGGACACAGAGCGATGACGCTTACCGAAAAGCCCGTACTACATTAGCACGCTGTCATATATGTACAGAACTAATCGCGATCGCTGTGTATCATTGAAGCATTAAGTTCTAGTGTGGACACAGAGCGATGACGCTTACCGAAAAGCCCGTACTACATTAGCACGCTGTCATATATGTACAGAACTAATCGCGATCGCTGTGTATCATTGAAGCATGAAGTTCTAGATGCGTCATACAAATTTTTATTCACTCGAGTGAAATAAATATATGAGTGGTTAATTCAAGTAGCCGTGTGCGAGAGGCAGATTACAGCAATGCTTTTGCAAATCACTTGCGACTGCGATGGCATACATAAGAGAAGCGTCTTGGGCAATGCTGTAGTGGTTGTGATGCGCTTTACATTTTTGCGATTGTCAGACTGCACGAACGAACTACATGCTTGAAATTTGTTACGTCGTTTCAGGACTCCACGCCTTCACGATCGCAACTGAGCGTATTGGCAGATCTGCAAAGCGTGGTTACATGCACCTTGCTAGCAGTTATTCGAGGGCCTTGTCCAATTGGCACGTGATTGTCCTTGTTTTTTGCGTTATCGCAACCATACTTACCTAGATGATAGCGTCACCAATATCGCTATTTTCGTATGCTTGTGTAACTAATCCGATACATTAGTTCCTGCACAGAGATTTCGTGTACATTAGAGGCTTTAGTTCGAAACAGTATTTTTAACTGAGGCTTTTCAAATGGTATTTAAACATGCCTCGCTGTTCTAGGTCGCTCATCCTTGCGCTAGTTACCGAATGAAAACACATGCATGAAACGACGTCGACATGATAGCTCGCGATCATTCACATCCGTAGTTCAGGATGCCCGTCATTTGAATCAGTTTCTCACATCTTATCATAGCTGGGTGTTGATGCAGTTTTTTCTACATCCATTGAATACTTTCTACAGAGTTACTGCAACTTCGTCTCACGCGGCTGCACCTTGCAAGCTGTTGTAAACACGCCATCGGCGCTCTGACGCTCGGTGCTCGGAGGCAGCTTTCGCACGTGCTGCGCCAGCGGTGGTGCTGTGACCATGCAGGGCCGCGTCAAGCGATGTGCGGAACCTCTGCGCCGCGACATCACTACAAGCCCTGGTTATATCGCCGGTGCCTACCACTGTTTACCAGCATGAACTAGGTCTATACTTACAAACATTATTTTTTAATGACTAAGAATTAGCGAACTAAGTAGTCTTAATTGGTCAACACTTTAATTAACACTCATATTGCTTACATGTCTATGACAAATTGTGAAGCAGCTAGAATAACATTAAGCATTTGTTTTGCACTGACGTGCGTCTACTTGTTTTTTCCAAGAAGAAACAAAATCACATGGAAAATGTGCAATATGAAATAGATGCACGCTCGCATGCCGGAACTCGCACACTCCCATGCGAGCTTCATTGGATACACGGCTTCATTCGTTGATTTCCACATGTAAGGATTCAAGTTTTCCAACGGTCGCGGCACGAAAATACGCCAATAACCCATTGATAAGCACAGTTTTTTCTAGAACAGGGGGAGGGGGAGTGCAATGCTATGTCAGTACATGCCGACGCTTACCGAACCGCCAGTCAGGCCACAAACCCTATCACACCATCCTACACAGCAAAGTCCTATATTAAAGGGACCGACAAATGGCCAGAACGTGTGAATGGACCTTTGTGCATTTCGAAAGAGCTTGAATTACAGTGATGGAATCGAGCACCCTTTCGCGATTTGAACAGGACTTGTATTTTTAAACTGAACTTAAAAATTGTGGCAACTGAAACGTGGCATAGCCTGGCGGAGACGCCTTGCTACTGCTATTTGGAGTCGTTAAATTGCGGTACGATGCCTGCTTGTGTTCATACGACCGTAATGTCACACAACAGTGCCCATTTTGTTGAGAAACCTGGCGTCGAGCTGAAGGGAAAGCTGAAAAAACAAGAAAAGCGGCGTGCACGGAAGGGGCACTCAAGGTCACGGCGCTAAAGGCTGAATCTCCAAAAAGGGAAAATGTTGTAGAAAGTGTCGTTGAATCATCTCATCACAACGAGCAAGCACGTGAGAGACTGAAGGAGAGGAGGCGGAGTGCATACTGATGCTCATCACGCCTTGAGAGAGAGAAAGCAGCGCCATCCAGGCAAAGGATCGAGAAAGGACAAGAAGGTTCCCAATTTAGCGCATACTTGTATCATGCGGGCCGCACTGCAACTTCTAGAACGGCTTCCCAAGGCAATCAAAACAGCCGACCACGGGCCGTGAACAGCAGTCATAGCAGTCGTAACAATCATAGTCGTATGTGACTCAGAGTGAAGAAGAAAGAAGACGCTGCTCCATGGGCCAGCCGACGAGCCCTGCCTGCAAGCTTCAAGTCGAGAGGACATCTCGAGTGACTTCGGTGAATAGGACTCTTTTGTGTTTTATTCTTTGTTGCAGTGCATGAGCTTGTTCATTTGTTGTTGGTTTCGCGTAAAGTTGTAACCCATCTGTGTTTGCATTATGAAGAGCCGTGTTTGTGCACGATTTGTGCAACTGCCTGTTTGATGAGAATACATTCGTTTTGTTTGATCACCCTTGGCTCTGACTCGGCCTTTGAACCACTGCTGGCGTTTTGCTAGTGCACCAAAGGGGACCAAAACCTAATTGTCCATGCTTTTGCGGGATCTTTTCCGGCGACTGCGCCCAGTGCCTCATAGCTCAGGATTGGTGAAATGTAACTAGGCCTTAAAGTTGCAGTCAACACATAAAAACACAGCTCCGCCCTACTATTTGCTTTCTAAGCAGGAAGGGGAGTCGATGCTGAGAAGGGGCACTGCCTTTGCAGCAGCTGAAAACCTGTTTTTAACCTTGGTGCATGCACTCAGTGGCTCCCAGGCATAGCGCGCATGCGCTCTGTGGAGGCACACACCCAATGGCTGTCGGCCCCTGTTTGCAACATGTGTTGCATTTAAGACTCCATAGGCAAAAAAATTCTCATAAAAGATGTTTCACGATGTCACTGCATTCCTCGATGTCATTGCATGGCTGGAGACTCTGACCGGTAAGCTTCCCGATGAAATAAAGGTACTTTAATGATTGGTTGTCGGTCCCTTTAAGTGGTGATAAATGAACACAGCCATGGGTCCATCAAAGCTTGCTTTGATGGACCCATGGCTGTGTTCATTAATTAAAGAAAATTAAAGAAAAGCCCCCTCCCCCCCCCCCCATAGTTTCGAACAAATACTCGATTCAGCCAAGTGCTTTTCTGTATTGTCCCCTAGAAGTGGTCCTGAACAACCCCTCAATACTTGGTGAAAGCACACGTTTTGCAAATACCAAGTACTGCAACCAATAGCTCAGCCAAAATTTGTAGTTAAATGCAGCAGAAAGAGTTCACAAGCAGAGCTCAATGCTGCCACTTTCTCAAGAGCCCCCTCATCAAAAAGAGGCTAGTCCTCTCTCTTCAAAGCTTCTCTATTTTGTCATTTAGCAGATTGCAGTTATTGGCCGATATTTCACTTTCGTGTTATACCGATTCCTTTGACAGAGGAATTAGCCACAATTTTTTTCATAAGAATGGCTTACTTTTGAGAGAAGACAACAGCCATCTGCTGAACGCAGCACGCCAGTCCACATACAAGTGAATATTTGGCCACATTTCTCTTTCAACATTGGGGCCTCTGCAGCTTATTTTACTCAGTTAGTCTTGAATGTCACAAGTAGCGTCAAACCTAACAAAGCTTGCATGCACTGTTTGGACTACAGCACACCAGTAGCTATTTTTCTGCTGTATAGTGCAGATATGTGGCATCATGATAAAGGAAGTGTATGAAGATGGTTGAAGAATATAAAGATGAGAAAATGCTCAAGGACATGACATGTGCTGTTTATCTTCTCTTTCCTTTGTCAGCACACTCGTCTAGACAAGGAGAGAGAGCATGTACTCCGTGCCTGCAACAGATACCTGTTCTCTGCTTATACTTGATAGATTCAAAAAATGTTTGTGGCAACAGATTTGCAAGGAAAAGCTCCTACAGTGAAGTCATTCGACGAAGTCATTCGAAGAAAAGTTAGACTGATAGACTGCAGAAACAAAATGCAAATGGGTCACTTTAACTGTGGACTCTCAGTTCTTTACCTCCGTGCATTATGACGCTAGTGTCTAAAGGCCCAACCACAGGCATGCGTATGCAAGCGGCTACACGTCAAACTCGTGGCCTCGCGTCGGTGGAGGAGGATGGCGTGCAACCACAGAGCAGATGCGGCGATGGTCGCTCCTGGCTGAGGCTAGAGTCACTCGAAAAATTTTTCCAGTGACTCTAGTTGAGGCACACTGATGCATGCTTTCGTAGATATACAGATGACGTTTAAGTAGAAAATGTGCATCTCGCAAAATTTTCTGACTGATAATTGCAATCTCAATACCAACAGCAACAATGTATACACAAGTCATATATGTCGGCACTTGTTCCTTTTGTTGTCGACGCCTTCGCTCTGTATCAGCGAAATAGGCTGGTTTCAACTCCTCCAACGTTGTGGCTTCGATTTTCAACAGCACCAGGATCGTATGTTCCAAACGGCACTCTCTTAGATCGTTTTAAGGCGGAACTATATTAATTTGTCACTGACTCAAAGGGACACCCCCCCTTCCCCCACGCACAAACACCACTGTGTTTAAGTAAGGTCACGTTTTTGCATCCCACCATTAACGAACTTGAATGCCTCAATCCAAGATCCACTTAAATCCCAAATGGCATCTTTATACCTTTATTTATAGCGAATGTACGGACACTCAAACCCTCCTCCCCCCCCCATTTGGCAAGGTCGCGGGTTCCAATCCAACCCTTTACCAAATGAATCATCTAAATGTAAAATATAATTCAATCTGAAAACATTTTTGCCTCCATATTTACAGCGGAGCTATGTCCAAACGGACTTCTCGATATTTGGGAAAGGTCGCGGGTTCGATTCCCACCATTTATGAAGTTATCCGCAGGATTTACTTGAACCCGAAATGATATATTTCTAGCGTCATTCACAGTGGAGCTACGGCCAATTTTAGAGCATTTTAATTAATTAGCTATCATTACTTGGGTAACTAAACATTTTTAAGCTAGACTTGATACCCTCAATCATAGACAACCGTCAACTACAACAGTTTCCACACTTCTCACTTTTTTATAAGGGGATTGTATTGTTTGGCTACCTTTTGTCCCTGGCCAAGGAGTGCATTGTACACACTACACATCTTAATAAGACTTCTTCTGGGCAGTCGGCGCAAATCACACATGATCACAGGGCATTGAAGCACAGACATAAGGAAGAAACGCACAGACACACAGCGTCCCAGTGCATTTTTATGCGTTCATCCCTTGCGTCTGTTGCTTCAGTGCCCTGTAATCATGTGTACCACCACACGATTTCATTACCATTAATCCTGAATTAATTTGTCATGTTGATGTCATGTCCTATCAGTCATGTTATTCACACATTCATATCGTTCAATGCCAATTTTGTATGTATTGAATGCGCGAGACGAGTACACTGACTTATGGCTACTGGCAGCAAAATATATTTTTTTTTAATTAGATGTTTGCTGTAAGCAGTAAATATTAAAGTTCCCTATATATTAGGCACAGTACCTAATGGATTTCACACAAGCAAAGAGGTGGCATTTTTGTATACAGTTAAACCTGGATATAACGAAATTGACAAATTCCCAAAGAACTTCGTTATAAAGAGGATTTCGTTATATGCAGGTTAGGCACGAAAATTTGAAAAAGGAACGCTTAAGTAAGCAAAAAGGTAACAGACGGCAGAGCTCACCCAAGACATTTATTTTGGGTGAGAAAACATTTACATCTGAGACCACTTATAGCGTAACCATTTATAGTGAAGGACCAACTATAATACGTTTTTTTTCTGACTCCCGTTTACCCTCCCATAGAACTCAGTACACATCCAGCTTAATGTGCCCCGTACCACCCCCCCCCCCCCCTTTCCCTCAGAAATGAAGTACCGGTTATAATGCGGCTGCCCGGAAATCCGTGGACAATAGAGGTCACCAGCAGGCTTCACAAAGGAGGTGCGTGGCCCGAAAAGAGCGCAGTGAATCGCCTTGGATGAGGAAGCAGTGCGGAACGAATGAACAATGAGCGGAGAGAAGAAAAAAAAAGGCCGCAGCAGCAGCGCTCCGTGTGCACGCCCTCTGAGAATAGGATTTCCAAGGCGACACAGAATGCTGCTACGGCCGTTTGTCAGCTGCGAACGCTCCGCACGGAACGCGTGCTCGTGTCCACTTTACCGCTGTTTGTCTCCAGTTTTTTTTATCATTATTTCACGCGCGCTACCCTTGAGTCACCCCATGAGCGCGATTTCCTGTGAATCCGATCCCCGTGTTGTCAAGGTCAAGCTTCCCATGAGGCGCGCCACCTGCGACCCCACAAGCTAGGCCTAAGTGCTGTCACCTAGTGTCAGGCCAGAGAAGTGAAGTGCAAAGACTTGCACAGTAACAAAAGAGTGGCGTGGCCAGCACGTTGAAAAAAAAAAACAAGTTTTTTTTTTTTTTTTCTCTTTCGTTCTCAAGCCGGTGCGGCTTGGCGGGCTAGGCCAGCTGCACCAAGCGGGGGGATCACGTTTGAAGTAAGGGGACACGCCCGCGGCGGCAAGATTGCCGGGTTGAGGGATGCAGGCCCGCGTCGCGCAAGCTCGCCCGCACGCACACGTGCGCTCGCTCTCACTTCACAGTCGCCATGCCTTGGAACGAGCCAAGCGCGACGCCCTCGCTTCACAGTTTGTCGCGGCAGAGAACGCGCTTCTGGTTCCTGCTCGCGCATTTTGACAAAATTTGGGGCAAAATCTCTGGGTTGTCGGTGGAGAAAGTTCGTGATTTTGAGGGGCTCTCCCACTGCCACTTCGTTATGTAGAGGTCTCAAGTACATGTGCTTCTATGGAGTAATGGCGAGGAATAGAAAAACTTTGTTATATCCAGCAATTCGTTACATGGAGGTTCGTTATAAGCAGGTTTAACTGCACTACGGTCATCAACATAACATTCATGCCCTAAAATGTGCATAACAGATTTCACATAAGCAAAGAGGTGGCATTTGTGTATACTACGGTCATTAACATAATATTCATGTCCTGAAATGTGCGTAACAGCTTCTTACATGCGCTACCTTTGAGAAGCTCCAATCTTCAACCATTATTACTCCTTCCTCGCCTTACTTTGAATGAATGTGCTCAACTATATTGTTTATTTATAAGATCCTACCTTGACCTTTCACACAACAGTAGACTTTCACCTGTTAATGAGATCAGCAGCACCAATACAGATTGCTGATAATGAGCCATTGTTGCAGTCAGATTCAAGTTGAACATGTCCTGCCAAGGTGAAAAGTGCACACCCTGATTCAAACAAGATTGCACGGTATCTTTTTCATTGTCATGAAAAAAGCTTTAGTGTTCACACGAGTCTTACCACAACAGCAATGAGCAAGATGCCAAGCACAACATACATTGTGTGCTTGCACAGCAAATAAAGACATTATGAAAGCCTTGGTATTCAATTTTATTACAGTACAATATTGGGGATAATGTAAGCATGGCCAAAATAACTGGACCGTGACGACCTGCCACTATCTGATGGCCACACCTCGTTAAGGTGTGAGAAGGTGCAGTTCCTGAACAATTTGATATACAGTTAAACCTGCTTATAACGAACCTCCATATAACGAATTCCTGGATATAACAGTTTTTCTATTCCACACCATTACTCCATAGAAGCACATGTATTTGAGACCTCTATGTAACAAACTGGCAGCAGGAGACCCCCTCAAAATAACAAATTTTCTCCGCCGACAACCTAGGGATTTTGCCCCAAATTTTGTCATTTTTGCACAAGCAGCAACCGGAAGCGCATTCTCCACAGCAACAAAATGCGAGCGGCGGCGTCACGCTTGGCGCGTTCCAAGGCACACGGCAACTGCGAGGCCACAGTGAGCGCACGTGTGCATGCATGTGAGTGTGCGCCGCCAACGCCACCTTTTCTAGGTGGAGTTGGCACGACGCGGGCTTGCATCCCTCGACCCAGTGATCTTACCTCCGCGGGTGTGTTCTTTCCCCCTCACTTCAAACCTGATCACGCCACTTGCTGCAGCTGGCCTAGCCCGCCAAGCCACGCCGGTTTGAGAAAGAGAGAAAAACTAGTTTGTTTGTTTGTTTTTTTTTTTTCAATGCACTGGCAGCGCCACACTTTGGTTACTGCACACGTATCTGCACTTCACTTCTCTAACCTGACACTAGGTGACAGCGCTTGTTAGGCCTAGCTAGCAGGGTCGCGGGCAGCGCACCTCACAGGAGGTGAACATGGGCGTGCGTTCTGTGCGGAGCGTTCGCAGCTGACAAACGGCAGTAGCAGCATTCTGTCGCCTTGGAAATCCTATCCTCAGAGGGCCTGCACATGAAGCACTGATGCCGTGGCCTTTTTTTTTCCTCCGCTCATTGTTCATTCGTTCCGCGCGTTCCTCTAAAAACATAAAACAAGCCTATCATTCCTAAAATTCTAACCAAGCACTGTTTTAGAATGCTTGGAGAGCTATTCATGGTTAAGAGGTCATTTATAAGCAAAGGCATGCTTATAACTGTGTGATACAACTATCACTCACAAAATTCTAACCAAACAGAGCTTTAGAACGCCTTTGACAGCTACTTGTGTCACTGCTTGTTTATTAACACAAGGCATGTTTGTAATTTATTGTGTGACTACTGTTGCTCTTAAAAATTCTAAGTAAGCGCTCTACTAGCATGCTTTTGAGGGCTATTTGTGGATGAAGAGTCTTTTATTAACAAAAGAACGCCAGGCCTACGCAGAATCACAGGACAGTGACAGCGTAAGGTGGAGGAGCAACCTTCTTAGAAGCCATTGTAAACGCTTGGGGCCAAGTGATCGGGCCATCAGGTATATTGAAGGGACAAGTCAGGTTTGTTTAGCAATTATGAAATTTCTAATTGAAAACAAAAGAATTTTGCCTTAATTTTCATCATTCGTGCTTTGCGAAACCACACATATAAATAAGCCAAAACAGTATTGGCCAATCCCCTGCATTGGGTATGTGCCAACTTACAGAGGAGAAGAAGAAGTCAGGTTGCTGTCGAGGCTGCGCATGTCGCCTGTCGCATGATGCATAACACGATATGACAAAACTGCTTCACAAGGTAGCACTTTGTAATAATGATGATGGCAAAGTTGAAAAAGATCATTTCATAATGACGATCTTGATTTTTCATAATGACGATCTCTGTAATGGCTGCAGAGCTACAAAGCATGCACCCCTTTGTTCTTTCAAATGATTCCTCGCACTGCGTTTGTTAATGAGGTTCCTCGGCAGGCTTTATACTGGATTAGGTCTTTCAGCGATGATTCTTCAAGCACAGGCATAGCTCAGTGGTAGAATGACCGACTGCTATGCAGGTGGACATGGGTTCGAGTCCTCCTCAGTCCTGGTTGGCATGGCATGGCAGTGGTTATGGACATCGGCGGCGGCGGACAGCTACGGCACTAAAAATGGCAATTGTTGTGATCTCATAACAGCTTACACTGTAAAATGTGCACATAATTATGTGATGTGAGTGCTATTACTCCTAAACTTCTAACAAAGCACTGTTCTGTAGTGCTTCTGAGAGCAATTCATGGTTGAGAATTCATTTATTACCAAAGGGTGTGCTTATAAGTGCGCGATGACTACTATTACTTGCAAAATCCTAACCAAGCACTGTTTTAGAATGGTTTTGAGAGTAATTCATGGAGAGGTTAGTGATTACAAAAAGGTGTGCTTGTAACATTGCGAAGTGACTTCTATTACACGCAAAATCCTAACAAAGTACTGCTTTTTTCGTACTTTTGAGCATTATTTGTGGCTGAGAGGGCTTTTGTTAACACAAGACACGATTATAGTTGTGCGACTCCAGTGCAATTCTAACGAAACACTGTTGTAGATGCCTTTACGAGAGCAATTTGTGGTTGAGAGGCCTTTATAAACACAAGATGTGCTCATAACTATGTGATGCGACCTGTGTCACTTGAAAACATGCAATACAGCACCTACCCAGAACATTCTGCAAGTTGTTGAACACTGAGAAGATGGGATTTTTGGCATTTCGGCCGCGTTAAAGTGCATGAGTACTAGTATATGTGGGGAAATATACGAAATTTTTAAACTGGATAGTCCGTGCTTTGTTATTCCTGATGTACTGCTACAGACTGATCTTGTTCTTTAATATCGTCACAAAAACAATTCTGTTTCAAATCACGGTGTTTAGTAAAAAAAATAACCAATGAATGGGAAGACAGGTTTTGGTGGTTATAAATATAGCACTCAGGTCATTCCAGCAAACCAGCTGTCATTTACATAGCCCTTGTCAGAATTTTGTTCCCAATTTACACGGACTACTGTTTATATCAGCTACCACAGCAGCCTATTACAGTACATTTCTCAACAATGTCCTGTACTCTAATATTGCACACTGGTTATTTAGTGAACAATGTGAGTACATTTGGTGACATGCTGTCTTAGTCTTTTTGAATCATTTTGCATTTGGCATTTAAAAAGCCGCATCTAATTCAGAAGCGCTGATGAGATGTCAAGTGTAGAAAAAAAAAAAGAACGTTATGTGTACAACCCTCAAGAAGCACCTTTTTTTTTACATCGTCATTGCTGTCTGGATGCTGCCTGCTCATGTACTGCACGTCTGTGCGTGTGTGTACATGTGCCAGAGCAGGCAACATGCAAAGCAAGGTATGTGCATCTAAGCATGTGCCAATGTGCAGTGCACTGCAGAAAAGCAGAGCAAGAGCAAAAGCAGCATTTCTTCATGCACGCAATTTGCTCGTGCAATCACCAGTTTCGCGCGTACATTCGAGCTTGAATTCTAGACACAGCAATGACACTGGTAACAGCTGATCACAGCCGTAAACGACGGTCAGTTGTTTCTGGCTTGACATGTTACACCTAAATGATTTCTCTCGAATCAACAAATGTTTGAGCGTCGTAGAGTGCGCCATACACTCATGTTCGCGGCCAGATGTCACCAGAAAGTGCTGGCGAGCGTGCGGTCAACCTTTGGCAGCAATCGCGGTAGCTGCCGATGTTGAAAACAAACACACAGTGGTTCAACGCTCTCACGTAAGCACCACACGCGGTCACGATCACGGGCGTTGTTATAACGTTTACGTTGCGACGAAAACAACCAAACATCAATATCCGCCACCCAAGTTTCTCAACTGTGCTCTTTAGGGCAAGGTCTACGGGTCGCACCAGGCCTACGCTGATTACTGACATCACTCACAGCTGCGAGGTTCCAGACTTTGAAATTCGAAAGTATGTCTCCACTCGTTTCAGGCATAAGCAAACACACACACAGGCACAGGTGTAGCAGCAGTCTTCACTACGATGTTTTGACTCGGCAGAGAGTGCACTCACGCCGGCGGAAGGTGCGCCGGTAGGATGGAATAGTTGGCGCCGATGGAGCTGTAAGAAGCATCACAGTGGGCACAATATCACATCACCCTGCGACACTCGCGTGTCATTGATTGCATCGCTGTCGGCTACAGTTGATGACGCGTTAATTCAGCAACGCTTCTGTGCTTCCCCAGAACTCAGCCGTGCCTTCGCAGCGGCACCGCGGCAGCCACCATGCTAGGCCTAGCTGTGGGAGGTTCCACATCCTCTGATTGGGTGGCACGTGGCGGGTGCGCCGACGCGAGCCGCGCGCGACGTGAAAATATCTGACATTACTAGATCCCCTCGCGTCGGCGCGTCGGCTCCTCCAAGAGCGACGCCTGGCGACACATTTGACGCTTTTGATGCACTGGCGCGTGCGAACACGTGCCTGTGGTTGGGCCTTAAAGGACACTAGTTCCTTATTGGGTATGCAGTTCAGCCAGCATAGGGATGATGGGCAGCATACAGATTTGTGAAAGCTTTGTGCCTCTGGCTTGAGACAGCTACGTAGAGATTCAGTTTGTTCATTTTAACAAATTACTGCATTATAGATGTCACAATTCATAATGACCATGCATGTATCTAAACTTTTATTGCCTTTTACCCTTCAGAAAAGTGACTTGTTGGAAATTTAGGAAGGCAAAGTGTAAATGATAATGTCACAACAATGTCTGAAGCCACAAGCCCAAAATGACTCATCTATGTAGTACTCATCATTCCCAAGGCAGTGTAATGAATACAGTGACAGAGTTTTCTACAGTAATCTCTATTGAGAAAATAATCAGTTTAACTATAAACAGAGGCTTGCAGTGCCAAAAAAATGAAAGAAAAGAAGTAAAGGTGGTTGGTGAAGTCATCTTAAAATTTTTACACCAGCTGACCATGACTTTGTCAGTGTTTGCATAAGGCTAATTGCTTAACGATAAAAAATCTATTACAATGTTAAGCCTAGACAATCCTACAGACTTTCCCATACATAATACCCAAACACGTAAGATACTGTCAAAACTCATGATGTCACTGTGACATTTCCGGTTCTGTGGTTTGAGCATGAAATAGTGAAAAACAGGCTTGACATTAATTTTCTGGCTGGCATTCGATTTTCCTTAAAGGAAATGGAAACACACTTGTAAGAGTAATTATTTGTAGTGCGAGGTGCTTTAGTATTTCTATTTATTGTTAACTGATATTACTACAAATATACAAACTTTGTATGTTACAAACTTTGTTTGTTAATATATAAACTTTGTGGGTTTTCAAGAATCAACATAAAAATGAAGACAGTACATCCTTCGGTCTGTCCCAACAGTTGGCTCTTGACGTAGTTTTACAACTATGAAGCATGAAAGTTAAGGCTTACCCAAAGTGATGAGCACAGTGACTGGCATGGAGCTTCCCATGAGGGTTGAAGTGATGACCCATTTACAGAGATAGAAATCTTCGTATCTGCAAGCTGCATCAATGACAAAAAAAAAATCATGTAGAAAATTCTACACTTATGTAAACTAGAAGAGAACAATGTAGCACAACGCACACTGCACACTGTTTAGCACAACGTAAACTATAGAAGAGAAGCTCATGGGAAGGTAGAGGCTTGAATCGATGAAAAGTTTGCTAAAAATGATGGAACCAATGTTTTGACAAATGGACGGCAACAGGAACAAATTGAATGTCAGGAAGACAAGTCCACTAGTCAAAATGTTGGCTCCAGCAACATTCCCTGTTCTCCATTGTTTTTACCAATCTGTTCACAGCACAATGTAAGACACACAGGTACTTCAGCTCGCATACAGGATAATTGATGCACCATTCATTCAAGCAAAAGGGCAGCAAGAGAAATTGCTGCTGGGGAAGTATGCCCTATCCGTTGAACATCCTGATATGATGTGAAAGTGACAAGGCTAAGAAAAAATATGGAAATCTATTTCTGCGCCCGCATGGCTGTGTATTGTTGAAAGGACATTTAGCATCCTATAATCAACTAAGGAGAAAAAAATTACAGCATATCCATGGAGTGAATGATGATGAGTGGGCGAAGCACGGGAGGTTCATCGTAGATCGTGCCGAGTTCCGGATTAATTTAGTTAACGCGCACACTACGAATCCTTATGGTTCAACTATGCACAGGTGAAATCTCCCACCGGCACTTCATTGCAAGTCAAGATCCAGTGCCTATATATATATATGGGTGGCCGGTGAACGGTTCTCCAATGCGAGCAGTCGGTATTTCTCAATCAAGAAACTCGCTAGGAGACGCTGCCTGCGCCAACGTTGTCTCTCGCGGGTGAGAGCGCGTTCTCCTTCTTTGCGAGCTGGTAGAGAGTTCATCTAAGAAAGAGCGTTTCCATCAACGCGTGCCTTTCGCGCGCTCTCTCTCTCTCTCTCTCACAAGACAGCAGATGGAAGAGTGAGAGAGAGAGAGGCACGCGCCGGGAGGCACGCGCCGAGGGCGAGCGCGTGCCTCCCGGCGCATGCCTCTCTCTCTCTCTCTCTCTCCCGGCGCGTGCCTCCCGGCGCGTGCCTCTCTCTCTCTCTCACTCTTCCATCTGCTGTCTTGTGAGGCACGCGCCGAGGGCAAGCGCGTGCCTCCCGGGAGATACTGCCAGTTACGCCTGATGCCTGACGCAGGACAAGGTTAGACTAAGAGGAGCTTCGCCCTTAAAAGTGGCACTGGTCAAGTGTTGCAAACAAGTCAGTGCTCCAATGTCCTGAATGGCACTATCATATATTTGGTGTGCCATACCAAGTCTTGCTCATGTGCCCTGTCAGCATGGAGGCCACCCTTATACAGACTCTGCGTACAGCAGGGGAGCAGAAGACTGGTTGTTGCTGTCAAGAACGACACTGGCATCAAGCTAGCCAGGCATGATACATTCGAGATGGTATTCTCATGGCTGTTGCAAGGGGGAGCATGAAGTGCTTTAGGCAGTGCTTGTTTTATACCAGGAAACGAAGCTGAGGTAGAGGACGTCTTGTTTATTTGACGTTTGCAAAAGGAACTAAAAGAATGCCGGCGTGCACTCGTGTCCACGCTCACTTGATCTTCCTTCTTATCTTTGTTCTTCTATTCTCTTGTAGAGCATAGTATTTAACAGTGCTCTACCACTTCGCACAAGTAGGGCTGTTGAAGAAATTATTCAGCACGTCAAAATTTGCGTAGCCATTTTGTGTTGCCTATTGTTACTATGACCAACCAACTTGCCCACCAGTACCATTCTAAGCAAGTTCGTTTCTAGTTATTCAGGCTAGTCTTTGTATGTTTCTTCTTTTTTGTTGTTGTTGTTGTTGATGTTATTGTTGTACCGTCACCTGTTGTGCACTGCCTACAGTCACTATGACCAACCAACTAGCTTACTAGTATGTCTTAAAGAAGCCCTCTAACACCTTCCTTGCAAGTGTTTTTTATTTGCGGGTCGCACAGACAGATGGTTGAGTATAGTTTTGACAAAGGTCAAACCACCCATACCAAATGATCTAGTATTCTAATGGTGCAATGTACTCACCACATCACTGCCAACTGCATCAAGTTATGACTGGACAGAAAGGAAATCAGAAGTGACCACGGCATTACATTGGAAAACACAGTAATATTTGGTTTTTTCCTCTTGCATGTTTTTTCACTGAACGTCAGAACATTGGGGAAGCTGACAGTTTACAGTACGGCAAGTTCGGATTCCATATTGTGTGCTGCTATGGAAACAGCGTGGCCAGTGGAAAGAACAGGCAAACATGTTGTCCGAACTTCCCCTATGTAGGTGCTTTGTGCCAATTCCAACAGCTGTGCATTATGTCAGATATGGTGAGTGAAATGCAGTCACCTTAACCTGCGAAACTCAAGCTGAAAGTCAGCACTTTTTCTGCTTGTATTTTAAATGTTTTCAGCCTAATAACTTAGAACCACGGGCTCATATTGCTGTCATTTTTACAGCATGTGTCTGTCCATCCTTCAGTCTACGCAACATGCTAATAAAAATGGGCACTTGAAAAGTGTTACAGGCCCCCTTAAGCAAGTTCATTTACAGTTATTCGGGCTTCAGCACTCATGCTTGTCTACTTTGTATTTTGTTGTTTGTTTTTTTCTAGCTCCATTTTGTTATTCTTTTCCAGTCACCTGTTGTGTGCTGCCTATTGTCCCTATGACCAACCAATTAGCCCACCTGTACGTCTTAAGCAAGTTAATTTCTAGTTATTCGGGCTTCTGCACTTGTGCTCGTCTTTTTTTTTTTTTTTTTGCATCCGATCACCTGTTGTATGCTGCCTATCGCCACTATGACCAACCAACTAGCCCACCAGTATGTCCTAACTCGATACCACTTTTTAGGATTTTTTTTTTATATATATACAGAAGTCCCCCAAGTCAGGCAAAGCAAAGGTGCGATATCATACGTCACCATTTGCTTTGCTTGTGAAACACAAGGAATTAAAATATCTAAAACAGTGCCCACATGAGAAAAATTTTATTGATTGATTTTGTGGGGTTTAACGTTCCAAAACCAGCTTTGTTCACGCGCCGTAGTGGAGGTCTACCGAAATTTCGACCACCTGGGGTTCTTTAACGTGCATTGACATCGCACAGCACACGGACCTCAACATTTCGCCTCCATCAAAAGAAAAAAATTTCATAACTCTGGTGCATCAGGGCGCATTCACTATTTAAAAGAGAAGGTTGAAATAAATACCAAACATAGAAAATCATATTGAAAACATACCTGGAAAACGATTACTTTAGGTAAATTAAAAAAAAATACAGCTAATTCAGCAAGTTCTTTAAAACAATGTTCCATTTTCAAAAGAAGAAAAAAAAACAATACACCACTCCCACTTTACGAAATTTTTTTATGGAGTGCCCTTATAGCAGGCAACTTTACAACCATCTTCTTTTAAACTGCTCACGACACATCATTACAGGTGACTTCAACCTTCCAGCTATCAAATGGAAGAATTTAGCTTATGGGCAATCTAAATCGAGTGACATTATTTTAGATGCAATGTTAGCTTTGGACCTTGACCGAATTGTCTGTGAACCTAGGCGAAACAGTGCTGTGTTGGACTTCTTTTTTGTAAGCAATATATTTTTAAATGGTGTTGTTAACATTGAAAATGGAGTGTCAGACCACAGCTTACTGTTTTTTTCCTGGCCTTATCGATGTTCTGCAGTGCATTTGAGTACAAATTGAGTGATCGTCAAAGATTTTGACCGCGCTTATGATAGAGCAATCACAGATTACTTGGAGAGTGTACGAAGCTACAGCACGCACGATGATGTCCATGTGTCATGGACGCGATTTAAAACTTCAGTCTTGTTCTCCATTCAACAGTTTGCCCCAATCCAAAAGGTACGCAAAAATCGTAAACATCCATGGATAACTCAGGAGAATATCCACATTAAAGGCAAGATCAAGCGACTTAGAAAGCGTAAAAACGACGTAGCAGTCGAGACATTTGATGTTCTGAAAAGAAATTTGGCAAGTAAACTAAATGAGTGCAAGGACACATTACTATCAAGTCACTCTGCCCTCATTCATTAAAGGAGATACGGCTAAATTCTGGAGATTCCTCGCCAAAACCAATGAAACAGTGAATAAAATTAAACTCACCAGGAAATATGAAACTGACAGCTTTTTAATATTGCAGGTTTTTAATAAATCTTAATCTTTTCACAGCATCTTCACTCCTTCAAGCGCTTACGCACCCCTACCAGCTATTTCTAGCGATGTGGATATTCCCATTGTTACAAGGGAAGGTGTTTTGATTTTGCTAAGAAAACTGAGCACTAAAACGAGTATAGGACCAGACCAAATTCCAAATACATTTTTAAAGTGCTATCAGGGTCCCTCAATACTTTTTCTGGTCATGAAACTCCCACGTCACTCTATGGGAGACTTCATATACAGTTAAACCTGGATATAACGAAATTGAGAAATTCCCGGAAAACTTCGTTATAAAGAGGATTTCGTTATATGCAGGTTCGGCACGAAAATTCGAAAAATAAACGCTTAAGTAAGCAAAACGGTTACAGACGGCAGAGCTGACCCAAAACAATTATTTTGGGCGAGAAAACATTTACAGCTGAGAACACTTATGTGACCGCTTATAGTACAGGACGGGCAATAATGCGAGTTTTTCTAACCCACCCCCCCCCCCCCCCCGCCGGTTTTTTCTGACCCCCCGCATACTGCTTAATGTGCAGCCCCCCCACTCACCCCCCCTCCCCCCTTCCAGATATGAAGGACCGGTTATAATGCGGCTGCCTGGAAATCGCGGACAGTCGAGGTAGGGCGCAGGCTTCACAAAGGAAGTGCGCCGCCCGAAAAAAGCGCAGCGAATCACCGTGGAGGAGGAAGGAGCGCGGAACGAATGAACAATGAGCGGAGGGAAGAAAAAAACCACCGCGCCAGCAGCACTAGGGTGCCTCGATGTGCTCCTCCGGAACAGGGTGGAGACACTGCTCTTGTGGACGCCATATTGGTTCAAACGTTCACGTTCGGTGGCAATGCCTGGCATGCATAGATGGAACGCTTCCAGCGAAACACGCGGTAATTTGGCTCAGTTTATCCCTTCCGGCGGTAGGGCTTGCACATATAATGTTGGTAACAAATAGATTAGCACTAATTATTACGCACGAAACATTTGATGGCGAAATAAAGGCATTTAGAGCGTATCTATCGGTCTATCTATCTCACTGGCTGCGTAGATTCTCGTGCTCTCGCGGCCGATTGATTAAGTTGATGAGTACCAAAAATGACATGGCATGACAAGAGCATGTTGAAAACATAAATGACTGCTCATTACATGAAAATCATGACATGCCTTTAATGTACGCCATGACATACGTGACATGGTCAAGGAGCTACAACGGCCGTTTGGCCAACTTCATGTATATCAAAATTGACATGATATGATAAGAGCATGAGCAAAGTATACATGACTGGTCATAACACGAAAACCTTGTCATGCATGTCATATAGGCCATGACATACATGACCCGGTCATGGAGCTCTTACGGCCGTTTTAGTAACTTGATGTGTACCCAAACTGACACGGCATGATAGGAGCGTATGGCTAACATGAATGACTGGTCATAACACGAAAATCATGTCATGCATGTCATGCGCGCCATGACAAACATGACACGGTCATAGTGTTCTAACGGCCGTAATATTAACTTTATGTATACCAAAATTGACAGGGCATGATAACAGCATAAGATGAAAGAAAATAACTGGTCATAACACCAAAAAGATGTCATGCATGTCATGTACGCGATGACATATATGACCCGGTCATGGAGCTCAAATGACGGTTTTATTAACTTGTAGAGCACCAAAATTTACATGGCATGATAAGAGATTATGAGTAACATAAATAGCTGAGTATAACACGAAAACCTTGTCATGCATGTCATGTAGGCCATGACATACATCACCCGGTAATGGAGCTCTAACAGCCACTTTATTAGATGCGAAGCATCTTATGGCCGAGTTCAAACCGGTGGTGGTGTGCGGCGTGACCACCCTTATTGCGCATGCGCTCGCCCTGTGTGAATTAACGGCCAGGTTAGAGGGAAGAAATGACGCGCGTAGTGTTCCTCTTCACGTTCCACGACGGCTTAATCCCTACTGTCTTATTGTGGCCATACTCAGTCATCCAATGCATAGGCAATCTCAATTTACTCAAAACAGATTTCTTTAGGATTAGCTTATTCCGGATTACCTTAATCCGGACTACCTTAACGTGGCCATGCTCAGGCATCCAACAGGCAAGACAATCTCACTCCGAATTCACTTGCTTGTGACTAGCTTAATGTGGATTAGCTTAATCCGGCTTAATCCACATTGCCTTATTGTGGCCATACGCTGTCATCCAACTGACTAGGCAATATCAACTTACTCAAAACTGGGTGGTGGAAGATTCGTACTACCTTAATCCAGCTTAATCGAATTTAATGGGATCGGATTAATGTGACCATACGCAGTCACCCAAACGGCTAGTCATTCTCAATTCACTCAACATTGACTTGTAGAGGATTAGCTTAACCCGGATTTATTTAGTCATGCTTAATCCGAAAGAACATAGCCTAGTCGGGTCTAACCTACATCATGGCTATGCCATCTCGTCTTGGACCGGATTAGCGTAATCCGACATAATCTCTACTAATCTTGCCTAATCCCACTTGATAGGTATCTATCAGTATAGACTGGTATGGACTAGCGTTAAATTCGCTTGTCCAAACTCAATTAGGCTACGATATGCTGGCTTAAATAGGCTTTTTCTAAGCTTACCCTGGTTTAATCCGGCGGCTTAATTGGTATCACTGAGTATCAATCAGTATTGATTCGTATCGATTACTATTGATTGTTTTGACTATGCTTATTTAGCATGGGCTACGAGCATGATTAACTTGTCTTGACCAAGCTTATCTGAGCTTATCGGCAAGGTAGCCGAAGCATCTATTCACTCCGCAAGGCTTAACGCAAAGCTTAACATCCTCTTTGTAAAAGCAGCTTCACGCGATGATTATGCGATGCAGCTATAGCGAGACAAACAAGGATTTCTTTAACAGCATGCTCACCGCCAGCGATAAAAAATGCACGGCCACATGCGAGACAAGTCAACAACTAACCTCGCATATCTTGGTGCTGTCGGTCGGATGCCAGCGGTCACGTTTCACTTGTGCTTCCCATTTTTTTCTTCGCTCGCTGTTGCGAGGGAAGCGAAACATCCACTGGCCTTTCGCGTGTGAACTGGTACACCATGGCACACAGCAGCCTGTCATAGCGGCCAAAGAACTGATCTCAAACGTCGAGAACAATGTGTTTACAGCACCGTTCCCGCGCTAGCCTCTGCGCGCCGCCCGACACTTTCGAACCAATATGGCCGCCAGGCAGCGCGGGGTCTTTCAAAAGGTGTCTCCACCCTGGAGCGGAGGCGCGCGCACATCGAGGCACCCTAAGCAGCACGTCGCGTGCGCGCCCTCTGAGGATAGGATTTCCAAGGCGAGGGAGAATGCTACTACGGCAGCTTGTCAGCCGCGAATACTAGGCACGGAACGCGCGCCCGTGTCCTCCAGTTTACCGCTGTTTGTCTCCAGTTCTTTTTTTTTTTTACCATTTCACGCGTGCTGCCCTTGAATCACCCCGCGATTTCCTGTGCACCCGATCCCTGTGTTGTCAAGGGCAAACTTCCCTTGAGGCGCGCCGCCCGTGACCCCGCGAGCTAGGCCTAACAACTGCTCTCACCTCCTGTCAGGTTAGCGAAGTGCAGACTCGCGCAGCAACCAGAATCGCACACGTTGAAAAAAAAAAAAAGCTCGTTTTTTTTCTTTCTTAAACCGGCGCGACTCGGTAACATCAACTGGAAAAGGAGGGTGGCGGCTTGGCAGGCTAGGCCAGCTGCAGAAAGCGGCGGGAGCAGGTTTGAAGTGAGGGGGAAAGGACACGCCCGCGGCGGGATGATCGCGAGGTCGAGGGATGCAGGCCCTCCTCATGCACGCACGCACGCACACGTGCACTCGCTCTCGCCTCAGAGTCGCCGTGTCTTTGAGCGCGCCAAGCGCGACACCGCCGCTTTGCATTCCGTTGCGGCTGAGGAGGTGCTTCCGGTTGTGGCTTGCGCAAAAGTGACAAAATTTGGGGCAAAATCTCAGGCTGTCGGCGGAGAAAATTCGTTATTTCGGGGGGTTCTCCCGCTGCCACTTCGTTACATAGAGGTTTCAAATACATGTACTCCTATGGAGTAACGGCGGGGAATAAGAAAACTTCGTTATATCCAGGAATTCGTTATATAGAGGTTCGTTATAAGCAGGTTTAACTGTACCGCCCGCAACCACCACGTGCAGCGCTGGCATAGCAAGGAGGGTGCCAAGGAGGCCGGCGGGGGCTGTCGGAAGGGTGATCGCCATTAGCGGAGTGCAGGCCCGGCGTGGTGCTGTTTGCAGTTGTTGCTATTTTTTTTTTTTTTTCACTGTCACCTCGACGTATTTCTCCACATGGTGACAGCGATGCCTAACACTTTCTGCGTGCCAGGCTGACCGCTGAGATACAAGGGCCTCTTTGTTCTTTTTACGAGCCGACGCAGAACAACGCGAGTACAGTGGCTAGAATAGCGAGCGATCTCGCGACAAGAGACGGCCGTGTTTTTATTCGATTCCAAGTACGTTCGCGTACGTGTGTGAAAAACATTTCTACCCCTAACGCATCATTTGTGCAGACGTGTGCACAGTGAATGGGAGCGTTGTGTCAATGCCTCGCAATCGCCACAAAGTGGTGGAAGACACCGTACCAAGAATTTTCGAAGATTTGCCTTCCTACTTAATGAAGCCAAAGCAGCGTTCACGTTCCCAAACACGGTGCTCACCTGCAAAAAAGGCCGTGAGAACATTCTTCAGAACGGCCGGCAACCGAAATTACGACATTCGCAGCTGCGGACATCGACAATGCAGCCAAAGAAGAAATTCGTGGTAAGTCTCGCACATGCTGCTGCTTGCTCACTACACAGACAAAATGTGGCACCACGCCCAGTATAAAATTTTCCCTTTGCCACTATTTACAGATTCAGTACAAACTGTGAATCACAGTGGCTGTGCTGATGTTAAGTGCCAAACAAAGGTAGCCGTTTGTTTGGCATCGGAGCTGCAAAGAGTAAAGGCACAATTTGGAGGTGGCACCCTGACCAACTTCTGTGCCTTCTGCAAATTGTTGAGGAACACATAGAAGCGTGCACCCACGGAAAAAATAGCATGATAATGACTGTACGAACATTGTAGAAGACATCGTGATGGACGACGTCACTTGCTCCGCCAGTGTCAGCTGCGCAACACATTTTACAAGCCCTATGGCTGAAATTGTGCCCTTGTTTATTAAGTGCTGTTCGCAATTTTTTAACGTGCGAATGGAACACACTATTTTGTGCTACCACTCGTCCATCCTGTCCAGCGACAAGTAGAGGAAAGCAGTGAAATACAATGTTATTCTGAATTCTTTCTTTTTTCTCTGTTTCTTCCACTGCACCTGCCAGTCCAAAAACGCAATTTTAATTGCAGCATACTGGTGATCATGGCCATTTGTGTCAGTAATTGCAAATAATTACCGCCTCAAATTGTTACAGCGCCATTAATTCCGCAGTGTGCTCACTCATATTTCCAAATTCTTGCTACGCTACAGAGCAACACCGATTCGAGATGGGAAGTCGCCCACCGAGATGTTGCTGGGTTTTCAGCTCAGGACCCACCTAAGCGCACATTTTCCAGAGGAAGAGGTGGCAAGGGATCCCATGGTAAGCGGCCCCCCCCCCCCCCCCCGGCACCGTTGTCACAAGTCTTTTCACCGGGAGCACCTGTTTGGTCGCGGCAGTACAATCACGCTAGCAAGAGATGGTTACCCGGCGTCAACAACGGTGACGACGGTGACGTCAACAAGAGGTGCAGCGCCCTCACGTGGACCAAGTGCGGCCACGACTCGCAGAGGGTGAAGTAAAGCAAGAAATCTACGCAACTCAGCCCGGAGACAACCAAATCACAGAGATTGATCAACCCTCTGCAGTGGAAGATACTGAACCATCGTCAGACCAATCACTTGATACATCCCAGGCTTCCAGTGAAGCAACCTCCAGTGTACTGGTGGGCTTAGGACATCCTAGGCGTTCTACGCGCACAAGGAGGCCACCCGACAGGCTAGGCTTCTAAGGGGGACGAAGTGCGGCAATGCAAGCCCGTTTATCACACCCCAAAGTGCACATGCTCTAGCTGATTCACAAAGAATAAAAGCACCCACGCTATCTTCAATAGAGCATTCTATTGCTTGCACCTCCCGAGACTGTTGTTGCTACCCCCGCTACTGCAGAAGTAGTGATGAATAAGATTGCCCCCACATTTTATCTGATATAAGGGGACTTTTAGAAAATATTCTGAAAAAATGGGACTGGGGTTTCTTACATTTTTTTTAATGAGCATTTTTTGATAAACTTGCTGAATTACCTTTCTTTTTCTTTTTTTAAATCCTTACAAGAAGTAATCACTTCGCAGGAATGTTTCCAATATGATTATCTATATTTGGTATTTATTTCAAGCTTCTCTGTAATGTAGCGAACACACGCTGACGTCTCAAGGTTAAAAATTTTTTTTCATCTGGGCCATCTTTTGGATATATTAACATGTTATATTTGCCAAACAAACTGAATGGTGACATATGACATCATGCCCATGCTTTGCCTGCCATAAGGGCACTTCCATAAAAAAAATTTCCTGCAAACTGGGACTGGCATGCTTTTTTTTTTTAAATAAATTTTCCGAAAAGCTCTGCTGAGTTCGCTATATTTTTTTCTTCTCCCATATTCTTGTAGAAGGTCGATATCTTACGCAGACGTTGTCATCATAACAATCTGAATTCGATATTTATTTTAAGTCTCCCTCTACAACAAAAAATGTGCCATGGTGCATAAAAATTACAAGGCGTTTCTCATTTGGGCGATGTTTGGGATTTGTTAAGATTTTTAAATTTTGTGTGCCCCCTAAAACAACGCGCCGATTTAACTTACAGTGAAGTATATACTAAAAGGACTGGCAAAGGTTTTCGACACAACCTTTCTTATTTGCTTTTAATTTGGCCGTGAATTCAGAAAATATATTAGTAAGCTATATCAAGACGGCCATGCCACTACCTCCAAATATTTTTAGCCATGCTGGGAGTGGTTTACAGGAATAAAATTTCCAGTTCCAGGCAGTTCGAAATCGCCTTCATGGCATAAAAAAAGCACGCAAAAAAAACTGAGCTTACATGCATGTTTTACCTCTCGTGGAATTGACCAATTTCAAAATTATGAGCGCCGCCTACGGGGAAAAACAAGAAACTAAGCTTGGTTGGAAAACAAGGCTTGCGGTGGTGTGCAGCTCATGCAACATAATGCCATGCCATTTGCCTTGTGTGTTACTTTAGTTTTTTATTTGTTTTCTTTCGATCATACAGTTGATCGAAAAAGAGGATTTGCCCTTCCAATCTGCACATGCGGGGTGGATTCGGAATTCCTTGAAGTGCTCTATAACCTACGACGGTGGTTGGCAGTACTCAGACTGGAACATGTCGACCATTCGTCAGGTGCGTGATTTACGTGATGAAAGCAACGTAACGAATTAAAAATCAGACATCCCAACATATCATCATGATGTAGGACTGCTACCAAGCGACTCGCAAGCCATCCGTAAAGACGGACGGCGTGGGAATGTTACACGAAAAGCTCGGTGCCAGATCGGCGGTGCTTTCTGCGAGCGTACTGCTGGGTACGGTAATTTATTTGTACAACAAACTTTCTCTCCTTAACATAATGATGGAAATGAGTGAACGGCATGCAACACACTCCAACGGTGCCGGAGGTATCGGTGCGTCATCTCCGCATATCACACGAATGTATAAGACAATAATTGCTGCACTGAACTTCGCAAACACTTTGTTCAGTCTGAAGTGCTCAGGGGGAGCCAACTCGCTGTAGGCGTGAATGGCGTAAGCTGCTCCATGGTTTGGAATAAACACGTGTTTAGTTTGGGTTCAGTATGGATATTTGCCCAGACTGGCCCAACCTGCGTGGTGTTAACACTTCCTTAGATAGGCAAGTTCACCAAGTTAGGTGCCTCCATTGTTCATAGCTCGCTTGCCAAGTTCTAAAATAAAGAAAGTGCTCATCAGCGTAAACATTTTAAGAAAGCTGTGACATCTTTGTGTGCGAGCATTCTGCAACGATTGTGCCAGAATCTCACGTTGCAGCTTTTCAGCAATGTCGGCCTGAAGACTGCCCGACGAAATAAACAGCCAGTGAACAAGCACGCCCAACTTATTCAAGAATGTTCTTTTGTGTGCCCCAGTGCCACAGGGGTTTTCAAGCTACATGGCAGAGAGCCCTGTTCTTTGATTTTGCCGATGGAAATCGGAAGAAACTCGAGTTTCCTTTTCCATAGCAAACAGTGCGTGCTCTGAAAGTGACATGTTTACAAGGAATACGACAAAATTCACGCGCGCAACCAGCTCTGTTTCCGCAGCGACTCTTGTTTACTGCACCACTCCCCACAATGCTGGGTCGAGCCGTGCCGTTTTCCAACCGCGCCTAGTTCAGCTGAATTAGCGCAAGGGGGACTCACGTCACACCGGTTCAGCGTATACGCCGTGGGATTTTCGGAATCGGTCAATTGCCCACAACTTCCTCCTAGTAAGTTCAGCTATTGTTCAATAGAATGAATTACTTTTAGTTATGTAGCCCTTATTGTAGTTATTTGTTATACGAACACCTAACATGTTTGTATCCCTCAAAACCAATATGCTGTTGTACTTCTCTCTTTCAGGTAACACAACATTATGTTGTGGAGATGCTCGACAGTCTCACATCCTCAAAAGTTTCCTTTCCCACATGGTTCTTGCATCTCCTGTCATCTGGCTTGTCTGATTTGCATAGCCCACCAAACAAAGCACAGCTGCGTGAAAGTGAGAGAGTGCTCCTGTGGTGGCATCATCTCACAGCATCATTACATGGTTGCAAGGTGAACTTTGTTCCTCCACTTCTGCTTGGGTAGGTATTGCCTACACTTAACAGGAACTCTGTGGCAACATCTCGTAAATTCTTTCCGTTCCTTGATGGCGCCAGCAAGGCATCCCCCCTGAACTATACAGGCATGAGCTTCTGGCAGGAACGAATATATTGCTCACTTGATGTCCTCGTGATGTGTGTTGTAAGGTTAAGGAACTCAGCAGGGGAGGGGGCAGCAAAGCGCTGTTGGTGCTGGGAAAGCGGGGCCAGCCACAGCAGAAGACGCGCCAAATATGTCGCGCCATGTCTAATTGCCTCGGTCGCTGGGACGGGTCAACCACGGTTACCACGAACCGAGAGTGCAGGACGCGGTTCCCAGAAGGGGTCCCGCGTGGAGAGATGAACCAGCAACGTCTCTCGGAACAGGGACGGGCGATGGTCAGCGCAGCATTGTTTGCACGTGGGTGCGCCAGCTTCCCCTCCTTCAAAAAAAAAAAATGGTGCGGCGCACTGGAAGGGGGTCTTTTCTGGCAGGAAAGCTGCGATGCAGCACTCGAGTTTCTCAAGGCCGGGCATGGTCCAGGCAGAAAATTCCATTTTGTAAGTATTCTTCCCTGTGCATAAGTCTTTGTTGTAAATATTAAGTGTACATAATGTCTCTCTCATCAAGAATTTCCCTCAATGGACTCATTATCTCTCAGTCTGGTGTTCATCCTCTGGCTGAACAAAGAAGAATATGAACTCACAAAATTACTTGTCATTCTCAAGTATGCAACATGTTACATTAGTACGCTAATTGTCTGTGTACCCCAGGTGGTCAAAATTTCTGGAGACCTCCACTACGGCGTCTCTCATAATCAGAACTGGTTTTGGGACGTTAAACCCCACAAATTAATCAATTAATTGTCTGTGTAATTTGCCCTAACTGGCTTACTGTATAGACTGTTTTCTGGGCGCCGCCATGTTGCCTAGAGGGCGGAGCCACCTTCGATCTGGCAGCCCGCTGGCTTAGTTCACGTGAACGCTCGCTTTTGCATGGCTGGTATCGGGCGGCTGCAGTTTTGGTCATTTGTTTATGTGTGGCACACTCTGTTTCGCTTAAATTGGGGCTCTGTATATACAATATGAGTCTGTGCAACATCCTAACACGTTTTGAGCCTGTGATTGTCATTCATTTATTTTAACAAAGGACCCCACGGTATTGGTGCCACACATTTACAGCAAGGTCTTTCTGTTTACAAAGTTTGCACGTTTTCACACACTCTGGCCGAACAGGAGCACCCTTTGGGGATACCATGGACTTTTTTTTTCCCCAAGTTGTATTTTTGCAAAGGGTGGCTACACTTTGTTTGCACCTTCGCATCAGCTACCACTCGTACATGAAGGCATGCATGTGCGTGAGGTGGTTGGTTTCAGTTACATCACTCAGGCAGTTTGTCTTTTTCTTTTGTCTGTTTCTTTTTTTTTTTTTCACTCAGTAACACGACAGGCGTGGAGTAACTGACAGGCGTGGAGTAGTGTTTGTGCCAGGAATAAGGGTGATAAGGAACATGACTTGCCAAGGCCGTCAGCTCTGACGAACAGCTAGGCGAAGTCCGCAGGCGAGCTTTTGCAGGGATTGTGGTAGGACGGGCTATACACCGCGGCCCTTTTTTTTGTCATATCCAACAGTGAAGATGGCCAGAGCTTCTGCCACCTATGAGGCAGACAGGGGTGCACGATTTCACGCAGTGTGCGTCCGTACTGAAGCCCATTATCAGCCTTGGACGTGAGCTGTGTGTTTATTTTGTCATCTTCTACTAAATTCACTGTCGTTGCAAAATTCACGCTGTAACAGGCAAAGCTAAGTTGCATATTATCCGTACAAACACTATGCAACAGTCAGAGGGTACGTGTTTGCTGTTTTTCATACTTCACCGAGCTGATCGATCGTTACAGGACTTGTCAGGCACGCTTCCCGCAGTCATAGCTGAGGTTGAGCATCAGTGTCGAGTTCCTTGCGCCATGTTCATCAAAAATTAAGGGCACCGGTATTCCCAAGAACTTCTAGGGGGTACAAAGCTTTTTCCCGTTTAAAATCCATGAATGACACTGCTCCTCCTCCCGAGGAAAACAATGCAACTTGAGTACGCAGCCGAGAACTCTGTCTGCTCATGCACATTGCACAATTCCTCTGATAAGAGTTTCCCTTTCCTGTAATTGGTTAGCACAACCATAAAAACTGCCAACTGGCTTTCTGTTGACATTATGTTGTCTGGTATCACAATAAACGTGCAAAAAAAAAAACAGGTTCGCCTACAACACGCATAAATTGTTCGACAGCTCTGCACATCCAAGCATCAGCGCACGCTCCAAGCCACCTCCGACCAGGAGAGGAGAAAGGTGCAGGTGCATTGGTTGCCAGACCACTCCTCCTCAAACCATAAGAACGGTCTATAGAAGGTGCAATGAGAATGCCCCTTTAAGTTTGCACAACTACTACGCCCTGTGACTTTCTTCCTTAAATTCAAGAGACCCTACATGTACCTCAGGCAAATAGTTAATGCCTACGTTACATTGATTCAGATAATTTAAAGTAATTACTTATCATCTTCAAACTCCTCACTTTTTCTAAGTGGCAAAATGCAAATAGCATTGTAGATTGATATGTCAGTGTTGGTAAGCCCGACTTCTCATATCAAAGACTGAGCAAGCTTGGCATCTAATGTAGTTGCTGCAATGTGACAATCTTTATTCTATCACATATTCAGCAGTATAATTTTCTTCAACTATGCGTATTAAATATTATCAGTTTTTACTATTTACACACCCTTACATAAAGTACAGAGAATGTGTCATGAGTAAAGGGGCCCAAAACACAGGCCGCATGGTGGAAAAGAGCGATCGGCAAAGTGGCACGGAAAAAGCGCGCGCCGTAGACGCGTCGATGCACAGAACTGGTGGACAGCGGGCTCGTGGCACGCAACACAAGCAGCGATCGGTGTTGGAAAATGTTGAGCTGGCATTCTCTGCGTGGCATCGGTCAACGAAGGTTGTCCTGCCAGCTACTGACTGGTGACAAGGAGACAAGGGAGCCGGGCTCCGAGGTGGCCGTCGACCTGGCTTACGGTTGAGCGTGAACTTCGGAGTGGCAGCGGCCGAACTGCAGCCATTCCTGGTATACCCGCAGCGCTCCACCTTCGCCGGCAGAACGGGACGACCAGCAAAGCAATCGCAGCAGAGGGCCAGGTCACTTTGGAGACCGGGCACCACTTCCAAGGAGAGGCCGAGGTTGCGGCTAGGCCTAGCGGGGAGCCGGTGATTTGCCACGTCATCCGGGAAGCAAGGTGGCGGAGACTGACAGACTCTGCATGAGCAGTGGCCACCAGAAGCACGTGCAGTTTGTCGACAACGGCTACGTGTATGCAACATTGCCAAGAGGACACAGTTTCTGAATTCGCACCGCACCCAACGTAAGAGCGTCCCATTTGTGTTTGAGCAGCTACCGCTGACGGGAACGCGAGGCCCATTGTTGACGGACTCCCGTTGGGATTGTGCCCGACGCGGAAGAACTGTAGCAGTTTTATAAATTTGGCTATCCAGATTGTTCACTTAACCTTTTTCCGTTCTTCTGTGTGAATCGCTTGCGTTTTCTTCTTTGATGCGTTTTTCCTCCTGTGTAAACTTTTTTTTTTCCCACCGACAACGCCCCCCTTTTGTGTGCGAATTGTGGTTTTCCATGTTTTTCATGATTTGGTGTGTAGGTGCACAAAGTAACGTTTTTGTTTTTGTCAACACCTTAAGCCTCTGTGCGTCTCTCGATCCATCGGAGCAAGCACTCCCGAGATCTTTCCTCCCACACACTCGTGACAATAATTGGCGAGCTGACCAGGATTTAACATCTTCCAGCCCAGTCACGAAAGATCGTCGGGGGTTGCGAAGATGGATTGGGAGCGGTTGGCGGCGATTGCAAAGAGCAGAAAACTGTCAGGAAAGGAGGCGCTGAGGTTTTTTTAGAACGTTTATGAACGCGAAAAGGAAATTTTAGAGTCAAAGCAGAACGCTCAACGGGAACACGAGCGAGAACATGCGCAAATGGTAGCTATGCTAAAGCAAGAAATAGATGAGGTTGAACGAAAGCTTATGCACCAGAAAAAGGAGCAGACATCATGTGCAAATTTGGCAGCAGTGCAATCAGTTGAAATGATCGAACATGAGGTGGAAGTTAGCCAACTTCAGGAAATTCAAGCGAGCCAGGAGATCGTCTTGGTAGAGTCAGAGAAGTGCAACACAGTTACCGCAAGTCTAGAACAGATTGAGTCGAAGATGGATGATGCGGGCGCAGGCGCCCGAGAGCTGTTGAGCGCAGCGAGGGAGGAGAAAGCGCAACCGGTGCAGGAGAATCAAGAGTGCATTGCAGGCTGCTGCAAGCACATAAATGATCGAGAGTGTATTTCAGGTTGCTGCAAGCAAATACTTAACAGGGTCTGTGCCGATGCGTGCCCCACAGTGACTGGGGTAAAAAGCCAGAATCTAGCTGATGAACCTGGCAAGGTAGAAGGCCGGCACGGTGGAATTGAAGCACGCGATGACACTAGTAAGCATGAGCAAGGACAGGCAAACACCATTAATGAGGAAGTCTTAGTGGTGCTGGAGATAGTCGAGAAAGTGGAAGGGGGAGGAGTTGGCGCTAAGATGCGTCCAAGAACACGAGTTGGAAACGAGCGAGAAGGCAGCAAACGCGACAGATGTTCGAGGCGTTTGTGACCGCACAGGGCCAGTAAATTCCTGAGAATGATTGTCTGGGAGAGGCGTTTCATGAGTAATAAGACGGGAAAACGCGGCACACAGGCTATGCGTTTGCGGCCGCGTGCAGGAGGTGGATGCGCGAGAGGTAGTGTTTTGAAGGCGCATTTGACATCGAAAGAGAGTAAACGCAGCGGCTGCATCAGGGTTCGTAAAGATGTTCTTTAAGGACGGGACGCACGAGCGAAGTTCGGAAGAGACGTGCAGCACAGAGCGAAGAAAAAACACTTGAAAAGTTTTGGCAGTGTCAAGGAACACGGCGGTTGTAGCGAGCGTTTGAGAGGACGTGCATATGCAAGGAGGCGCACAAGAGCGTTGCGCGAGCTGCCGAATGGGCAAAAGACCAGAATTAAAGCAGAGAGGTTTTTTCTCTGGCCACTAAAGAAAAGAAAGTGGGTTTACGAAATGATGGCCGGCTTTGAAAGGAAACGAACATAGGAACTCGACCAAGGACAAAGACATACGGATGGGAAAAATAGAGCAGAGGAATTACCATAGCAAGTATTGTATAATTGTTAGTTAAGAGAGTATGCTAGACAAAGCATTTAGGGATTTAAAGGTCTTATGGGGATATTAGTTTTGAAAAGAAAAGAACACTGAAACATGTGATAGGGCACACGTAGAGAGATGAGAAGAGAGAGAGCATTTAACCAGCTAAAGGGAAAGGAAAGAGAATCTGGTCATTGTCAAGTCTGTGTACAGAGATAGTGGGGAAATACTTGTGTTGGTAGCCAATGAGTTGAAAAAATGAAGCTTTGCAGAGAACGGCTACAGTTGCGTGCAACAAAGAGTGCTATTGTGGTGAAGTGTACAGTATGTATAACGCGAGGCCCATTGTTGACGGACTCCCATTGGGATTGCGCCCAACGCGGAAGAGTGGGCTCGGCGACAGTGCTAGCGGCAACATGCTCAGAAACCCGCTTTGCTTCATTATCCAGGTTTTCATCGGAATCCTACAAGCTGTGCATTACGCTTCCCCGGTGGCAAGCCTCATGGACTACGCCCCTGGGCTTGACACGGCCACATCGATGCTGCCATTCAACTGCGCTGGTCCCGATGTATCCTGCGTCATCATGCCTGTTCTGATACCGTCGTCGACTGCGTCATGTCACATGGTCCATTCCCAAGCTATAAGAAGATCACCAAGCCAGCCTGTCACCAGTGGGCTCGGCGACAGCGCTAGCGGCAACATGCTCAGAAACCCGCTTTGCTTCGTTATCCAGGTTAGTGGCTATTTGCCTGCAAGTTGTTACCGAAGCGATAACCGTTTCCTGGTGCTGTTGCCTTGCCCCAAGTGTGTAAAATGGTTTTTGAATTGTGTCTTACCAGCCAATGATGATCTGTTATCTTGCGGTGATATCGAGGCCAATCCTGGTCCCTCCGATAGGGACATGTTGTCCGAAATATTGAAAGGTAAAAAAATTATCAGCTCGTCAGTCGAGGCCATTTAGAGTGCGCAGAAAGAGATGGAAAACAAGCTTACCAGGATAAGTGAACGTATTGACGGCATCGATGTGCAGTTACAGAAACTGAATGCTCTACCCATAAAAGTTCAAGACATGGAATCAACAGTCTCTAAACTTGAATCTCAAGTATTGGCACTCCGAGATCATACAGATGATTTAGAGAACCGGGGACGCCGAAATAACTTAATTATATACAGTTTAGATGAGCGAACTGATGAGCCAAATGATAACGTACTCAAAAGAGTACAAGCCGACATTTTTGTGAAACATTTCAGCAGGGATGTAGATGGCATAGAAAGGTGTCATAGATTAGGAAGAAAACAGCAAAGCAAGTCACGTCCTGTCATTTTGAAAATTCTCGATTACCGTGAAATAGTGTCCATATTGAAATCAGTGCATAAACTTAAAGGTACGGATATAACCTTGTCTGAAGACTTCTCCAAGAAGCTTCGAGAGATAAGGCAGGAGCTATGGAAGAGCGCGGCAGAAGAGAAGGCAAATGGTGCAAAAGTAAAATTAATTTATGATAACCTGAGCATCAATAATACCTGGTTCAGTTGGGATGCAGAGAGAAATTCACGATTTCAGATTTCCAAGGTCAGGACTGGCTGACATCAAAACCCCAACACCCGGTCGCTAAAGATAATAAATGTGAATTGTAGGAGCGTAGTGAACAAGGTCGCGGAGCTGGAGGCTCTTGTCCTTTCGCATGATCCTGCAGTTGCAGTTCTGACAGAGACGTGGCTAAATGATTCAAAATATGATAGTGAGTTTGTTCCGTCTGGCTACAGTGTGTTCAGGAAAGATCGAGACGGCAAGGGTGGAGGTGTTGGTATTCTTTTCAAATGTTCACTAAAAGTTCTGCGAATGCCGAATATACACGAGGTTGAAGGTATTTTTTGTAAGGCTTACTTCAATAGCGTCAGATACATTATAGAAGTCATATACAGACCACCTAATGCTTCAGTTTCTATGTTCGAGGAACTCGAGAACTACTTGCAGGAAAATACAAGACCTAATGACCGAATCATTCTTTCGGGGGATTTCAATTTGCCTAACATACACTGGCCATCATTCACGTTCACAAAGCATGACCTCTGCGGAGAAGCAATGCTAAACATTGCGTTTACCTATGATCTTCTTCAAGTTGTACAGGATTACACTAGAATTCAGGGATCTTCCAAATCCATTTTGGATTTATTTTTTGTCAGCGGATCAATCGATGCTCAAACAAGTTGCGAGGTACAGTTAAACCTCCTTATAACGAACCTCCATATAACGAATTCCTGGATATAACAAAGTTTTTCTATCCCCCGCCGTTACTCCATAGAAGCACATGTATTTGAGACCTCTATGTAACGAAGTGCCAGCAGAAGACCCCCTGGAAATAACGAATTTTCTCCGCCAACAACCTAGAGATTTTGCCCCAGATTTTGTCACTTCTGCGCGAGCAACAACCGGAAGCACCTTCTCCGCCACGACGGAATGCAAAGCGGCGGCATCGCGCTTCGCGCGCTCGAAGGCACGGCGACTGCGAAGCGAGAGCAAGCACACGTGCGCATGCGTGCGAGCATGCGCGAGGCGGGCCTGCATCACTCGACTCGGCGATCTTGCCGCCGCAGGCGGTAAGATCGCCGAGTGTTCAAACCTGATCTGAGATCGCCGAGACTTCAAACCTGATCCAGCCGCTTGCTGCAGCTGGCCTAGCGCACCAAACCGGCACCCTCCTTTTCCAATTGATGTCGCCAAGCCGCACCGGCTTAAGAGAGAAAGAGAAAAAAACGAGTTTTTTTTTCAACACGCTGGCAGTGCCACTCTTTGGTTGCTACGCAAGTCTCTGAGCTTCACTTCGCTAACCTGACACTCGGTGACGGCGCTTGTTAGGCCTAGCTCGCGCAGTCGCGGGCGGCGCGCCTCACGGGAAGCTTGTACTTGACAACACAGGGATCGGGTGCAGAGGAAATCGCGCTCACGGGGTGATTCAAGAGCAGCGCGCGTGAAATGATAAAAAAAAAAGAGAACTGGAGGCCAACAGCAGTAAAATGGAGGTCACGGGCGCGCGTTCCGTGCGGAGCGTTCGCAGCTGACAAACGGTCGTAGCAGCATTCTCAGTCTCCTTGGAAATCCTATCCTGAGAGGGCGCGCGCACAACACGCTGCTGCCGCGGCCATTTTTTTTCTTCCCTACGCTCATTGTTCATTCGTTTCGCGCGCTCCTTCCTCCTCCATGGCGATTCGCTGCGCTCTTTTCGGCCGGCGCACTTCCTTTGTGAGGACTGCTCGCTACCTCGATTGCCCAAGGGATTTCTCCCACAGCCGCATTATAACCGAGAAGGGGGGGGGGGGGGGGGGCCTGCACAATAAGCCGTATGCGTATACATTAAGTTCTATGGGAGGGCAAACAGGGTTAAGAAAAAAAACGTTTTATAGCCAGTCGTTCACTATAAGCTGTCACATAAGTGGTCTCAGCTGTAATTGTTTTTTCACCCAAAATAAATGTTTTGGGTGAGCTCTGCAGTCTGTTACTTTTTTGCTTACTTAAGCGTTTCTTCCTCGAATTTTCGTGCCGAACCTGCATGTAACGAAATCCTCTTTATAATGAAGTTTTCCGGGAATTTGTCAATTTCGTTATATCCAGGTTTAACTGTACTTTCAGGGATTTCAGACCAACAAGTCGTGATACTAACACTAAATAATACTGTAATAGACAAAAAATTGCAACGTTTATCTTTTCCTGATTTCTCGCAGGCTGATGACGTTTCAATCATTGATACCCTTGCATTTCATCTTAGTGAATTCGAAAACAGCAAATGTGATGTAAATGGGCTTTGGATCCAGTTTAAAAACATTATAAACATCTGCATTACCGCTTTCATACCATTAATTACCAAAAAAAAGAAGCATAAGAACCCCTGGATTTCTCGTAACACACTTCAATTTTTCTGAAAAGACGGCCAAAGCGATTAAAGAAAAAAATTTAAAATGTACCTTGCGAAAATAAAGAAGTGCATGATTTAACATTAAAACTTCAGGAGCAAGTTAGTAGTGATAGGCAGCGCTATTATGCGGACCTATTGCCTAGTTACATCACATCGGCCCCAGAAAAATTTTGGAGAAGTGTTAGTCCCAAGTCTGAAATGTGCTATATGTTTGACGTACAGGGTAAACTAATTCATGAGAGCAAAGAAATTGCAAACCTGTTTAATGCACACTTCAAGTCTGTATTTACTAGGGATAATGGCATCTTACCGCTATACAACGCCACCTTGCCTCCTATACCTGATGTGCAGATAACTGAACAGGGCATTTTTAATATGTACTTAATTTAGACAAAATCTTTTGGTCCGGATGATATTCCTAATTGTTTTTTTAAACGCTATACGGAATGGGTGTCAAAGTATTTAAAGGTCTTGTTTGTGAAATCCCTGCAATCTGGCCTAGTGCCGGACGACTGGAGGATCGCCAGAGTCAAGCCCCTCCACAAAACTGGGAATAAGCAGCTCATACAACACTATCACACTATTTCATTGGCTTCAACTACATGCAAAATTCTAGAACATATCATTCACAAACACATCTCGGAATTCCTTGAAAAACGAAACTTCCTAACAATCCATCAGCATGGGTTCCGAAAAGGATTTTCAACAATAACTCAACTGGTACAAACAGTGCACGACTTTTCAAATAATATGAACAATGGAAAACAGATAGACGCCATATTTATGGATTTTTCTAAAGCCTTCGACAAGGTATCTCATCCTAAATTAATGCACAAATTAAACATCATTTTAAAAAATTCTAGGCTGCTTAATTGGATTTCACATTACCTTAGCGATCGCAGACAATTTGTTACCTTCAAAAACGATGACTCCAACTATCTTTCGGTTGACTCTGGCGTTCCCCAGGGCTCGGTTCTTGGGCCTCTATTCTTTCTGCTCTATATAAATGACCTCGTAACTGATCTCCCTGTTCAGGTTAAATTATATGCAGATGACTGTGTTTTATACTCAGAAATAAATAGTAGTTCCGATCAAACGTTACTCAATGATGCATTTCGAAAAGTTGTTGCCTGGTGTGATGATTGGCAGATGTCAGTGAATTTTGAGAAAACTGTTTTTATGCGCATTACTCGCAAAAAGAATAAGCTTGATTTTAATTACTTGGCTAACAATGTTTTTCTCTCTGAGGTAACAGAATATAAATACCTTGGTCTGTGGATTACTAACGACCTAAAATGGAATCGGCACATTGATAAAGTAACCACTAATGCCTGCCATAAACTTTTTTCTTAGGAGGGCATTAAAACAATCCACATGTTCAGTTCGTTTATTGGCATACAAAACAATTGTACTGCCGGTGCTAGACTATGCAGCTATAATTTGGGATCCCTATACACAGACTAACATCACGAAACTTGAACGAGTGCAGAGGAAGGCAGTCCGATTGATTTTTAATAACTATTCCCGTACATCTGTGACAGAACTTCTAAAACCGGGATGACTATCGCTTCTTTCCATGACAATGGAATATACCCAGCTGCCCACATGGTATTGAAGAGAGTTAGGAGTGTTTTTAGTGTTTCGTGGTGCAGGTGCTTAATCATTTCGTACATTATACGATCGCCACCTGGCGCCGAGTTGTTGCAGCACGCAAGAGATGCCTTAAGTTCAGCTAATGTAAATGGACAGTTGTAAGCCTCACTGGATGAACGTTTACATTTAAGGGGCTGCCGCTCTTCGCGTTCTTTGAATCTTAGGAACGTTTCTGTATAGTGCGATGCACTTGAGACGTATTCAAGGTGTTCGCCTAGGCAGTCCGCCTGATCTTCCAGGCTCTCACCTCGGCTACTTACCAAGGGTAGGGGGTGTGACTCCCGACCCATTAACTTGTTTACCCTATTCCAAACCTTCGTTTTGTCGGTGTAAGAATTTATACCGGAGATGTACCTATTCCAACTTTCTTTCTTTGCAAGACGACGCGTTCTTCTGGCTTGTGACTTAACCTGCTTGAAATTGACGAGGTTTTCAGCCGTTGGGTAATTGTGAAGTAATCTCCAAGCTTTGTTTTGACTATTGCGCGCTTTCCGACACTCGTCGTTCCACCATGGGATGCGACGTTTATTAGTCATTCCGTTAGTTAGCTTAATGGATTTCGTTGCAGCGTCAATGATAAAACCTGTTAGGTATGCCACAGCATCGGCTACATTAAAAGCAGCAATGTCATCTCCGCCTAAATACGTGATCTCTCGGAACAGTTCCCAGTTGACTGACTCGATGTTCCATCGAGGAAAGTGAGGCAAGCATGTATGTGCTTCTGTTAGCTTCAACATAATCGGGAAGTGGTCACTCCCAAAGGGGTTCTTGAGAACGGACCACTCCAGATATGGAATTAGTGTATTCGAGACAATGCTTAGGTCTATAGAAGAGTATGTGTTGTGTGTGGTGCTATAATACGTTGGTTCTTTTTTGTTAAGTAAACATGTGCCTGACGAAAACAGAAAGTGTTCTATTAGGCGTCCTCGCGCATCCAAACGGCACTCGACCCATAGGGGACTATGTGCGTTTAGATCACCAACGACTATGTATGGCGGAGGAAGTTCATCGATGAAGCTTTGAAATTGTGTCTTGGAAAGTTGAGAGCATGGAGGAATGTAAATAGAAGTAATATTTAGTAGCTTACCAAACAGTACTGCTCGGACAGCAACTGCCTCAAGGGAAGTTCGGAGGTTCAACTGCTTACAAGCAACACCTTTGTCGACTATTATAGCGACACCGCCCGACGAGGCGGCAGCGTCGTCGCGGTCATTGCGAAAGATGGCATACTGCCTTAGAAAGTTTGTTTGTGTGGACTTGAGATGTGTTTCCTGAACACACAGCACCTTTGGAGTATGTTTATTAAGGAGTTCTCTAATATCATCGAGATTATGGAGAAGTCCTCTCACATTCCACTGAAAGATCTGTGTGTCCATTTTAGATGTGTTTTGTGCTTGCTCAAGGATGGAAAATTAGCTCACGGACCCTTTCCAGGGGCCGTGACACGAGATTTTTCTTTTTTGGAGCAGTCAACGGAATTGCGCCGATCCTCAGGCGCTGGCTGCGCCCTCACGCTCGGTGTTGTGTCCATTACCTCTTGCGAGGCGCTGGACACGCGCTCTTGCGAGCGCTGCGTTTGCTTTAAGGGCTTCGCCTCAGAAGACGAGACCTTGGCGCCCCCCAGCCCGGAGGTTGGTGGGTCCTTCTTGGATGGTGGAGCAGCACTGGCTGCAACCACCAAGGGGGCGGATGGCGTCACCGCCGGCTCACTATGTGTGTGCCAGACAGCCGCCGCAGGCCGTCGTGGCGCTGCCCCCTGACGCGCCACTTCGGCAAAGCTGGTTTTTGGTAGGTAGGACACCTGCCTTCGTGCTTCTTTATATGAAATGTTTTGTTTTACTTTGATTGTGAGAATTTCCTGTTCTTTTTTCCAACATGGGCATGACCGCGAGTATGCCGCATGCTCCCCATCACAGTTCACACAGTGAAGAGAGTTTTCACAGGAATCAGATGTATGTTCATGATCACTGCATTTCGCGCAAGTTCGCCGACCTCGGCAGCTCTGTGAACTGTTGCCGAATCGCTGGCATTTGAAACATCGGAGGGGATTTGGTATATAAGGCCTAACTCGAAGCTTGATGTACCCGGCATCAATGGTATCGGGGAGAACACTTGAGTTGAAAGTAAGTATCAGGTGCTTAGTCTGGATTTCTTTGCCATCACGCCTCATCTTAATTCGTTTCACGTTGAGAACATTCTGTTCACTGAAACCCTCCAGGAGTTCAGCCTCAGTTAGCCCTAACAAATCATCATCTGAAACAACGCCACGGGTGGTATTCATAGTTCGGTGCGGGGTTACTATTACTTTGCTGTCTCCAAATTTCACTAGATTAGACAGTTTTTCAAATTGCTTCTCGTCGCGAAGCTCCAAGAGGAGATCACCACTTGCCATCCTCGATGCTTTATAACCTGGGTCAAAGATTTCGGTCAAAGACTTGGAAACTAAGAAAGGTGAAATTGGCTCGCACTGGTTTGCCTGGTGTTTCTGAGTAGATGACATGGAATCGGGGGAAAGATTCTCTTTGGTGGCCAAAAAATTGGAAAATTTCATCGGCGAGCCCTCTTTTCTGAGGGCGATCAGGGAGTAAAGGGAAGGAACTAGCCATATGGGATGTGAAATTTTCAGCAGCGACGCCAGCCACCCACCATGGAGTCCTACAAGGGGACGCTGCAGGGTCTGTAAGCACAGGCCCTGCAGACGCCAGCTGTACGCCACCACTATAACCGAATATGGTGTATCCAAGGTAGGATAGCCACACAGGGTTAACCCTTACCACCAGGAAACACGGAAGTCAATGGAAGAGAGTAGAGGACAGGAAATATTTAAAGTAGGAGAAAAGACGAAGATGTGAGGAGAGAGACAGGAAAAGGCGACTGCCGATTTCCCCCGGGCGGGTCAAACCGGGGGTGCCGTCTACGTGAAGCCGGGGCCAAAGGGGTGTGTTGCCTTTTCCGGGGGGCCTTAAAGGTCCAATCACCCGGCGTCGGCTCAACCCCCAGGTTCCCCTTTTCCCCGGACACGGCAAAGCCACGCACGGCGACACGTGGGAGGGGGTCGAAACCCCCCCGTTGGCTCGGGTCCGTGGTGTCGCCACACACCAAACGCCTGCTTGCGCAGATGCCCCTGCGGGGTTGGCTCCCCTGCTGGAAGCCTTGTTAATAACCTTCCAAATTATGCATCAAAGTTATTCTATGAGCCTTGGCATGATGCTAAGGTTATGAACCAGCACCACCAGCTCTGTATATGCAGCAGCCCAGGATGAGCTTAGGTTCTGCACGTGTACATTGTTGCTGACACCATTTCTTAAGAACCATGACACCATTTCTTGGTTTGTGTCCCTTCCTTCTTTTTGTCCTCGTGTTTCGCGCTGACCATCAATATGCATATCATTTCTTAAGTATGCTAAGGTCCAATTAGCGTGTGCAAGCTGCTTGCAAGCACTATTCCTTAAAAAAATTTAACAAGACGTTTGGCCATTACCTAAAGACACCGATTGCAGCTGAGTCCAGATACTAGACACTCGTTAACTGAAACTTGAGGGGACCCCATGATTTTGTTTGAATTATCAGAAGTTTGAAAAATCAGGAGCAAACAGGAGAATGGACCGGTGCAACACACCAGGAAAAGTAGACATGTCCAGTTACCATGGGCATTGTTGCGACCTCGGTGATTTTTTTTCTTTTTTCTACTAGTGGTTTTGATTGTTTTGACAAGTGCTGGCAGGCAAATGGCTCTATTTCTGGTTGTTAAAAAACATGAAAAACATATGAACATGAACATTACGTTGGACTGAACCAAAGCAACCGAAATTTTTGGTAAGGATAAGGAAATAGTATGAATTACCTAAATGGTGCATTACATGCATTCTGAATTAAGTAGCTTTTAATTAAATTAAAAACACAGCAGGCCAACCGAGAAATTTGCACTTAAAAGTATTTACCACTGTGTAGCTTCCCGACCATTGAACATCAATCAAGTACACTTAATCTCAATATAGTTGAATGTTGATATCTAACAAAATCAGTAAAACTGGCAATTTACTTTGTTACATCAAAACTTTGTTAAATTAAAATTTGGTTTTCTACGATAAGTACAGTTGCCAATGGATTCTTCTTAAATGCCAAAAAATTTTTGTATAACAGAGCACCAAAAAATATAACTTAAATAATGTTTACCAAAGAAATTTTTGTTGAACTATATATCAGGAGACCACGACATGACGCATCGCCGGAAGCCCTCATCGCAACATCCATACGCCACATGTAAAGCCAAAAGAAATGCAGGTCCAATGTACTGGGGCAATAACTTATAAGCAAAGCTATTGCGCCCATTCTTCCACCGAGGCTTTTCATCAAAACATCGTGTTTCCCATATCAAAGGCGAGTTGCTGATGTTGTCATGTTCGCCAAACTGCTATAAAAAGAGAGAGCACAGGAAAAAACAGCTTCCGCCAAAAATTTCATAACAGCAAGGTGATAATGAAAATGACAGCACTTCAGTGAAAGGTGGCTGCACTTTCTATATAGCAACATCATGCACACACACATGCCTGATGAGTGTAGCAAGATTTGGTGCAACATCATAAATTCCAGTCACCGCTACGCGTTGGTTCAACAGAAGTTTTGTAAGTCATTTATTACAGAACACCAACATAATTTTACAGAGTTGGTAGTTGTGCAGTGGGTAACTGCGAGCAGCTAAAAAACAACTCATCCAGTTGGAAGTTGTTGCAGCAGTATGCTTGCCCAAAGGAAACCTTCACACACGGTAAAAGAAATAACCTGATCCTCAGAAAGCCTGGGATAGCTTCCTTTCAGTTCAGAATCATGTAAAGTGAGCTCTGTGATATCTAGAAAGAAACAGGGATGTCTTTTTTCTTGCTGATCATGATTGCTTGCAAAATACTACTGTTTCAATGGCATTCATTTCCTGAACAATCATGATTTCTTGCAAGGTAAATGGGTTCCTGCTGCGTTTATAGCACTAATGCTTCTACAGCTGTATATGCTTGTCACGTGACACACAGGAATATAATACAAAAGCCAAATTAGACGCTGATGCAAAGAATGGGTGGCATGGCATATGGAACTGTGCCAATTATGCAATGTGCAGAGTGCATAGTACAATGCATGACGCTGTTAGCTTGCATACTCTCTATCTCCGCACGCTCTGCTGGCAAAGAAGTGAGCATCCAGGTTCACCCTCGGTCTCCAACTATGGCAGCAAAAGGTGCTTCTCCCTGTCAGTGGCCACTCATTTGCATGACTTGAAAAATGCGATCACATAAAGCATGCGCAGCTTGCTCATTTGACCACTGGCACCAGCAAAGTTTCAGTGTATTGGCTCAATTATCCTTTGTGGCAATAGGAAACTTTGTTATGCTGAAACTACGGGTAAACCTTTTTGTTATATGAAGTAAAATATATGTAATAGTGTTCTGCAGACACAAGGTTGCAAAAAGCCAAACAGTCAAATCCAGATACTATAACAAATGTGAGAGGAATCCCAAAAAGTTCAATATTTAAATAAAAACTTATACACAAATATTTATGACAATGTCACAGCTGTTCAATATACACAACAATTCATTATATGTAGGTTCATGTGGATTTAATATATTCATGTTCGAATGGACTTCATTATATCGAGAATTTCGCAGTACTGAAGTTAGTAGAATGACGCCTGCTTATCTGGTATTTTAATAACATAACGAAATTTCACTGCTCTTGTGAAAAAAGACGAGACCATATATTAAAACTTCTGCTGGCTATGGTAGTCAAAACATGCAATTTTTGCGAATACATTTTTCAAATCAAACACCTAAGGACAGCGCAGCCACCTGAGTGAAGCAGAGTCATTTCTGGCAGGAGAGGGTTGAGAGAAAACCTGACCACTCTAGTCATTATCCACAAAGCAGGGGGAGATGGAAATCATGCCTTTGAGTAGCCTAGTACACTTTACTGCACTCTTTACAACAGCCATACAACGTTGCAAATTTCGTGCCATGAGTGCCATGCGTTAGTGCCCAGTTTAGTGTTTTTGTTGTCAAGTAAATGCGATGAACTTTCACTTAGGTTACAAACATCTGAATTGTCAAGGCAAACAGCATTGCTGCTTATCTCGCGTTATCATTGCGCTCACTGTCAGCGACCTTGAAGTTAAAAAGACGATAACCTTTACTTGCTGAGAGAAGTGTACATTCTCAGGAAGAGCAATTTGAACTAACAGATGCTTTTACTGCAAATAAAAGACCTTTGAGCGAGTGCACTGCTGCAACAAATTTTAAATACGTAAACATTTCCATGATGACTCAACAAGGAATCCCTCCGTCCCTCCACCATCTAAGATGAATCTGCTATAAAGAAATATTTGAACCACAAATATGTACAAGGAGAGTACTTGGTAGAACGAAAACCCTCCTTAGACCTTTGCATAAATTAGGCGAATTCACTGTGAAAAATTATAAGCCAAGCCCCTCGTGTAAAACCCTGTGTACAGGGTGCTTGAGGTATTTTCAATAAATAAATAAATAAATAAATAAATAAATAAATAAATATCACCATCCCGATGCATTTTAGTGGTCACAAGAAGTGCCTTCTTTTGAACCATGGCACACAGTGACAAACACTAAAGATGCTGTGCTGATGCTGCAGGCTTGTAATGCAGAGCAGGCACAGGATATGCAAACACATGATGCTGGACGTCATTAGGAATAAAGAGTGCACTACTCACCTCAAGAGATCACGTGACAAAACTGCAGGTGGTGAGTAGCAAATAACTGCGCATCATTTAGACACTCCCAGAGTAGATTATGCACAGAGTTCTACATAGCAGAGAAACTTTTGGAACTGCTTGTCAATACATGCTGTATCACTGCCAGTTCTATAAAATTATATGGCTGTTCTGAGGTAAAACCAAACTTACAAGACTTGTTGAACCAATGCATAGCAGCAGCTCAACTCACAACACCCTACCAGTGCTTGCTCAATTCTCTGGACATGGCGCATGCAAAATGTTTCTACGTAAGAAACGTGGTCACCGTGAACAAAAGTGAAGTAATTAAGTTGTTGCACTTCTTTCATTCAATTTTAGGCCAAAGCTCTTGCTTTCGAGCAATGTGATTATTTTTAATGCTGTGCACTTAACCAAATGAGTGGCGAGCAAGTGCTCTGGGTCGATGTCGACAGCTCCGGGCACACCCAAAGTTGTCCTTGATGTCACGCTAAGAAAATACATCAATAAGCAAGAGAAGAAAGACGAGCTTGTCTTCGTACTCTTGCATTGTCCATGTGTGTCTTCATGCTTTACTTCCTTAGTTGTGTACCAGCAAGCCCAACTCACCACGTTAATCCTATCAAGCTGATATGGCAGCATGGGTGCAATAGTTTTTCTTACACCGATTGACACAGCGCGTTTGACGTACATTTCCTTCCACTTTACATGACGTACAGCCACTCTGAGGACGACTTTGCTGGCATGGCATTAAGTTGTGATAGCCAGGTTTGAAGTTAATCAAAATTGACTTTTTAAAATGTTATTTATTTCTCATACTGCCCTATTACTGAAACACTTTTGCAGAAACTTGCATGTAAACAACAAATCTGTTGGCACCTATATACTCTGCATAAAAGACCAAATTTTAATATAGCAAGCTTTCTATATAAGTAAAAGGCTAATTTTACCAGCTTAGTTATAGTGAAGTTTAACTGTATAATGCTCCAGATAATATGGTTTAATACAGACATTTTTTTTTTCCACTACTAAAGTGCTTCACTGCATTTTAGCAGTGAAAAAAAAGCTTCACGTAAGTGAAGCTTACTAACGCAAATCTATCACTGTGTACAAGACCCTCAGTATATGAGTCGTGCATGATGTAAGACACAAACCTTTGCTTTTTTCCTCCATGGCATGCAATTCACTTTAGATACAATGCCTTGTGTGGCAGAATCCGTCAAAATGGTGCAGTTTCACCACAATTTATATTTCACATTAGCTAGGAATTGTGTTACATAGCGTAGGAGAAGCAAACATGCATGTGTGCGGGGCAATGTGACATTCAATATATCAAAAGTGGCAGTGAACATAGCCACTATACACTTAGTACAGTGCTGCATTTTTGCATAACAGTTCCAAGATGTTCCAACTACTCAGTAAAGATATAATTCAATTTGTCCAGGTTCAACTACTACTAGCGCAACATTGATCCAGCACCAAAATCTGTTCATGAAAAACTATAAACACGTGTTATGGACATAAATAAACAATAGTTGAATGTATAACAAATGTCTTATGGTCAGTGAACACATGCTCACCGTGATGTGACGGGTGAAGTGGACCATAACCCTACGAGTCTCCCTTGAAACATAAAGCAAAAGAAAGTCCAGAGGAGGCCTTTCTACAAAAGGCACAAGAAACAGTTTCAATGAAAATGCTGAAAATATGAAATACATATGTAAACAATTCTTACAGTGGGCCACCAGGGAAGTAGCCCACCGGCAAAGCGGAATTCCACAGAACTCATTTTGCCATATTCATGCCCTTGTGCTTTGCAGTGTCGATCAATTCGCCTTCGTGCTACCATCTGCTAGCCTCCTGGTTAGCTCAGATGATAAGAGCGATCAGCCCGTATACTCATTGGTCCCACATTCAAATTTTTTCAACTCAGAAGTTTTCATTTCTAACAAATCCATATAGACTTCCTTGTGGTTTTGTGCTACAAACGTGTGGATGCCAATTTTCCCTATCATAAATGCCAACACACCTAGCAGAATAAATGCCAACACACCTTGCAGAATTCTGCAGAAAAGATTTTACAATATCCATGCCATAGTGCTTTAAGCTGTCTATCGCCCTCGCGCTACCAACTGCTAGCCTCCACGTTATTTCAGTTGGTAGAAGCGAGTGCCCCAGACGGTCGTTCGTCCAGGGTTTGAATCCTGGACCAGGAGCTAAGAAGCTTTTGTTTCTGAGAAATGAAAGCCTCCAAGCTGGAACCAACTGGAACTTAGAAAATTTTCAGTGCCTACAATGATGTCCAGAAACGCAAAAAAATAAAACAGAGAGCCAGACTACAGAGCCTTAGCAAACAAAATGGCATATATTTTCTCGATAAAAAGATCCTCATTAGTCCACTCAGACAGAGGGAATTAAGCGAATGTGGAGCATGCAATGAATGTTGACAATGCAATGAATGTGCCAAGAATTTGAGAGAGAAGGAAAGGAATGATGGACAGATCAGTTTAAGTCACAGACTGAGTGGTAGGAACCCAATAAAAAAAGGTGAAAAAATGGCAAGCTGTCGCACCAAGCAGTGCTCAGCACCAGATCATGTGTGCATGCACTTCGTCAGTGGCTTTCATAAATGCATGTCAAAGCATGCCTGTGGTCACCCTGCTGAAATGTTTATGGCTGCAGGAATCGTGCACAGTCATTGAACCGCCGCACTTGCAGGATGTTTAGCAGCATTCTTGTGCATCATTGCAGGAAGGCACCATTACATGAAGTAAAGCTTTCTTTGTGCCCCAATTTAGCAGCGCCCTCTTTTTGGTTTATGAGGCAAGCCTTCATACAACACATTGTCAGAAAGAATGGACCGAACTTCATCCTGAGCTGCCACAGATGCATGCACACACACACGTACAAACAAACCAAAGTATGTCACCATGCATGCATGCACAAGCACAAAATCAGAATTTCAGTTTTTGAAGATGCCCTTAGGCAATATTATCCTCAAAAATATATTTTCAGCACTGCCAAGATAGTGTACTACACTTATTCCATTCTTACTAGACAATGATAGGCATGCAAAACCAGCATTATTTTTTTACGTTTTAGGCTTTTACCATTGTTCTTTTCTTAACTGCTTCACACTTCTAACCCCTCTGCATGTCTACAGATTAGTTCTGTATGAAGACCTTTATTTGTTTATTGGATTCAAATGGCTAGAATCCCCACGTGACTGACAATTTGTCATCTACTTAGCCCGGTCCAATTTTGGTGAGTGAGCACGAGTCCGAATAAGTCCCAGGATATTGACGAGTGAGTTTGAACGAGTCATGCTCAGCAACAATCTTGAGCCTGAAGTATGAGGGGTCCTGGCTCAGCAGAATATAGGCGAGTTTGAGTTGAACTAATTCAGAATGAGTAGAATTTTGGCGAGCCAGAGTCCGACTGAGCCATCATGAAAAAAATATATATTGATGAGTAAGTCTGAGTGCATTCTGTTTCCTTTTCCAACCTACAGGCACTGTTGATTCACAGATATCTACAACAGAACACGGGGCTTCCTTTGTAAACCTTACGAAAAAGTAAGAGCATGGACACACTTCTTGTCTAAAGGGCAATAAAACGGGGCTGCACTACAATGTACAAAACATGGTTGCAGTACAAGGAGTACTGACACAAAATTTTGGAGGTGAGATAACTTGAAAAATAGATTTTTGTAGTCATCTATGAAATATCAATGGCGAGTACAGCCTAGGCCATGATTAAAATCAATTTTAAAGAGTGTGAAGCACAAGTGAGCCACCAGGGAGGATCTTATGAAATCGACATCTAATTTGTCCAAACAAGCAAGGATTATTCACGACCAGTTTGTGTTGGCTGCTGCTACTGTGCTTCCATGCTGTTCACTCAACACATTCTCTTCCACTGTCGTTCGCTCTTGCTGCCAGAGAGTTTTATAGTTGGAGGCCCCAAGTGCTAGGGGCCCCATATTCCTATGTTCTTTTGTTCTCTTCCGACCTTCTAGTGTTCACTGTAGAGTGAAGCACTAAGTAAGGGTTACGCTGCTCCAACACTCACATCACAGTTTCGCTAGAGCCACCAAGTTTTGTGGGGTCATGTGGCCAACTACGTTTACTAAAAATTCAACCTTTCTTGGCACTCCCTGAAACTGAAACTGACTGCATTGCATCTCTAATTAAGTAACAGTCGTGTGCTGAAGCAGAGGAGGTTTCCACATGTGATGAGTGGGTCATCAGCAATTTATTGCAACCGAAAAATACAAGATGCAAACTCATGCCACTGCTCTTTTAACTAAAATGTGGCCAATATTCAAGTGTTATTAAAGAAAACTAACACTGCAAATTGGCAAAAGCAGATGGAAAAGAAGAAACAGCAATATACTAAAAGGATATGTTGACAAGAAAATCTGTACAGCTTATACAGTTTGTAGCCATCTACAATCCTCTTAAATCCTGTTTACTAACCAGTACCTTCCTGTAAGCCTGGTGTGGAATGTGGAACCTTGCTAACAGCATTTGTAATATGACATAATATTGAATTATTTACCTCTTCCTGTCAACCACCTGTGGTAGAACCAGGCACTCTGGTCACCAGGATCCGTGAATGTTGCATTTTGGACCAAGTTGTACTCTTTCAGAAGCAAACAGAGTATAATGTAACATGTAAGTGCATTTATGTCATTAAGTAAGAAAAGTAATTATGCTTACTTCACCCAAAAAATAGACAGAGCAAGGTGCTAATAGGTGAAAAACATGAAGGGCCCCTCACCAGGCCCCAAGATAAATTTGGTTATGAATTGAAAATTTGTATGGCACTGCCTTCGAGATTTTTTTATCAAAAGAAAATTTTCAAACTGGTTCCTTACTGTAAGAGTTAGAACAAATAGAATGTTCCTCTTGCCATGCCACCAGGAGGAGAGAGCCACTGCCCCTACAGAGGGAGAGAGCCACTCTACCCCTGTACCTCGGCTATTACCCCACAAGTTCCTCCCCTACCTATTCCAATGTGAAGAAGGAGAGAAATTTCGTCACATGAATAGCCCCACCTTCTTCATTTTTCTTCTCTTTCCAGTTTGCTTTGCAGCACATTTTCAGTGATGCCTTGCATGCTTCAACACTGGACCACAATATGGGGTGTTCCAAGCAGTGCCTGTCGCACAAGGTACTCGTGTGTGACTAGCACTCTTGCTCAAGGTGCTGCTCCCTCTCAAAGAAGAGCTCCGTTTTGAAATTTTGTCCAGTTTTACTCAGCACGCAGATTGCTCTGTGGCTCAGATGTCACAGAGTCATGCGCATACTCTGTGGTGTTAAAGGGTAAATAATCGTGCCTGTGAAGTGTTACTAAAAAAGCTCTGAAAAGCAATAAAAGCTCGCATACCCTCTTGGCTTGTAATCTGTCATTTGTAGCTAGTTACCCCTCAACAATAAAGACATACATGCACGCTCTACAATGCAAACCAGCTGCTGCAGATGTGGCACTATGTCACAGTTCCGTACATTTGGAAAAGCTATACATTAACATAATGGGAAAGGTTCACAGAAGGTGTATGACTAAGATCAGCACTGTAGTACCCGTTATTGTTAAAGGGGCCTGCAACACCAGCAGTGCGTGCGGTTTTTATCGCTTATTCTAGAATTGCGGCATGCAGGGATGTCACAGTGAGAGTAGGAGCGCCAGAAGTAAAGTGGTTATAATTTTATTTCAACAAAGAATCCCTCTGCAGAGTTTTTCTTGAACCATGGCAGCACACAACCGCGAATCTTGTTACAGGAACTGACGACTGTGGCATGGCACTGTGATTGGTTTGACACACCAATTAATATTTTACATACATTCATTGACCCTGCTAGGATGCGCGGTTGAGCACAAAGAAATATAAAAACTCATATGCAGGGATGCCCCCAGCCCATAAACGCATGCTTTAGTCATGGTGGTTTGAAAAGCGTAGCTAGCACCTCCTCTACGCATAGCCTTGAACATGTGGAACTTGTTTACTCTCCTGACTGACATGTGGTTCATCGTCCCTGTTGTAACCATGATGACAACTCTGTCAAAAAGAGTGGTGGCAAGGTAACTTGTACAGGCCACCTTGAGAAGAAACTTCCTGTATCTCTGTATAAGAGGTGCGAACTGAGTGGATCCACCCACATACGTCAGTGGTAAAGCGAAATGCGAAAGGGAACTTTTTTTTCAGGCCGTCAGCTCGTGTTTTGAACTTCAACGACTAACTTCAGTTCTCATGCTTCAGTTCTCATTTGTATAATTCTTTTTGCATTCATCTCAGTATCCAATACTACAGTCGAACACGGATATATTGAACCCACATATATCGAATTTTCGGATATATTGAACTTGTAAATTATCCCCTTGAAAATCCTTTGTAAAAGTACAGAAATTCGCATGTTTATACCGAACGGTATTTTTACCTGCCATCGGATATATTGAACGACGCGCGAGCTGGAAGGTGCGCTTTGGCACTCACTGCGCCCCGCGACCTTTGCCACCTTCACGGCACCGCACCTCCGCAGACACCTGAAACGCTCGAAAAAAGCGAGGGCGAGAGGGCTCGGACTGTACTCCTGTTGGCCGCGTTCTCCAACTTGCAGAACGGCTTTTCTTTTTCTTTTTTTTTTCTCTCTCTCTCTCTCTTTCTCATGCTTCCTCCGTGCTACCGTCAGCTCTGAGAACAGGAACGTAGGAGCCGGCGGCCTCCCCCTTTCGCCTTTTCTCTCTCTCTCTCTCTCTCTCTCTCTCTCTCTCTCTCTCTCTCTCTCTCTCTCTCTCTCTCTCTCTCTTTTTTTTTTTTTGCTGTTTTGCGAGTTTTGATTAGCCAACCACAGCCCGCGCCTTTCGTATTTGCTCAGCCAACCACAGCTCGTGCCTTTCGTACATCGCTGCTGCCCTCGCAGGTAGCCCTGGTAGCCATCACCGCCATCACGACTGATCGCGAGTGCTTTGTTGGCAGCGTTCACTCCCATGAGTTGTCACATACCACCGCATTCCTCTTTTGCATGCGTGTGTGCATGCTGTGCAAAGGCGATGCGGACTGCTTGAATTTTCTACTTCTCGTGTAGCAATGGCCAGCATCAAGAAGCGCAAGAACCTTGACTTTGCGACGAAGCTGAAAGCCATACAGCGTGTTGAGGCAGGCGAAAGAAGTTCGACGGTGGCGGACGGCATTGGGATACCACAGAGCACTCTGAGCACCTTGTTGAAGAACAAGGCAGATATCAAGGCAAAGGTGGCGGAGCAGCTAACGTCGGGAGCCTGTCGTGTGTGTACTCCTGCCCATGGGAAAGTAGAAAAGGCACTCTATGCCTGATTCTTAGAAGTGCGCGCGAAGAACATTCCTGTGGATGGCCCAATGGTGATGGCTAAGGCCAAATGGTTTGCCACTGCACTCGGTGCACACAATTTTGTGGACGACACCGGGTGGCTTCACCGATTTAGGCAACGCTACAACATCGTCAGCAAAACCATTTCTGGCGAAAGCTGAGCCGTAAGCAACCAGGACATCCAGGAGTGGATGACGAAGGAGTGGTCAGAAATCTCAGCAAAGTTTTCACCCGCGGAAATCTTCAACGCCGATGAGACCGGTCTATTTTGGCAAATGCTGCCGAGCAAGATTCTCGACTTCCGTGGTAGCGCGTGTCACGGCGGCAAAATGAGCAAAGTCTGCGGGAGCATTCTGCTGGCAGCCAACATGGATGGGTCTCGGAAGCTCCAGCCCTTTGTGATCGTTAAAGCAAGGGCACCGCACTGTTTCAAGAACTCTAAGCAGCTCCCTGTTCGCTATGCCTGAAACAAGAACGCGTGGATGATGCGTCAGCTGTTCACAGAATGGCTGAAAGCGTGGGATGTCGAGCTGGGCGAGTCGGTGCGTCGCGCTTGCCTTCTTGTGGACAACTGCTCGGCCCATCACACCTCCTGCGAGCTGAAAAACATTGAGCTCAAGTTTCTGCCGGCCAACATGACAGCGAAGCTGCAACCGATCGACCAGGGAATCATCGAGTCCTTCAAGGTGGGCTACAGGACGCGACTCCTTGATAGGCTGCTGGTCAACCTCCGCATGGGCACCTAGCTCAAGGTTGACCTGCTTGGTGCCATTCAAATGATGACGGGCGCCTGGCGACATGTGAAGACGGACACAGTGGCCAACTGCTTCCAGAAGGCAGGCTTTATGACGGTGGAACTTGCGGAAACTGGTGAAGACGGCGATGAAGAGCGCATAGACGACTCGTTTCGTGAGTTGTCGTCCCTCTTCCCGGCTGCCATTCCACCTGAAGTGTCTGCGGACGATTTCATGGAATCGGACTGCAGTTTTCAGGCTGCTGCGAGCCTCGCTGACGAGGACATTGTAGCTGCGGTTGTAAGGACCCGAGATGCCCAGGACGACAGCTCAAGTGGCGACGAAGATCGTCCAGACGAGGCGGCGGCTACACGCACGTACTCCGCCGCGGAAGTGGCAGCAGCATTCGGCTTGATTCGCCGTTGTTGCAGTGACATGGAGGGACCGGGCTGTCGCACATGGACAGCCTCGATAAGACCAAGGCCAGTGTCTTCAACTTCATTTCGAAGACGAAGAAGCAGGCCAAGATAAGCGATATTTTTTCATGCAAATAAAACATTCTGTTGCATCGTGTGCGTGGAATTACAGTAGAATCTCGATGATACAAAATCGTAGGGAGCACGTAAAATATTCGTATCATCCCGAATTCGTATGAGCCAAAACAAGTTAAAGCTGATCATGAAGATGAACAAGAACTTCATTGCGGTCAACTACTTCTTGCTGAAAAAGTCCATGATGTTTTTTTGAACTTTTTAACTCCGCTGTCGCCCAAGAAAGCCGCCTGAAAGGAATAAAACCGTGCTGCAGTTTCTTCACTCAAGCTGCCGGTGCTTACGGTGCGACGCAGTACACAGAGGGCGCGTCAAGCTTTTCCGACGTTGACGGTAGGAGATCGCACTCACCGGCATCTTCACCATCACTCTCAGACTCGCTATCCTTTGGCTCGTCGACCAATTTTCCGATGGATCGCAGCCCACAGGTCGCTACGTTGTCGTCCGCGGTGACGAAGTCTCGCGCCGAAGCTCGAGTTTCAAGGTTCTCCCAACCCTCGATGTGCAAATCGTCATCAGGCTCTTGGTTTTCCTCCGTCGAAGCCGCATCCGATTCCATGAAAAATCCGCACTTGCGAAAGCAGTTCGCGATCGTGTCCTGGTTCCTATTATCCCAGGACATGGCCAAGAAATGTAACGCGTCAAGCAGGCTAATCCGCAAGTTTTCATCCTTCTGCTCAATTCTCGCCAGGAGCCTCCGCACAAGCAATCCCTTCAAATGGTCTTCACATTTCAGATTATTCCCGCATCCAGCGGCTGTAGACGGCTCGTGGTGTTTGCGGGCAGGAACCTTGCGGCGACATTGCTGAAATTGCAGTCTTTGGGATGGGCCGAACACTGGTCGGATGAAAAGCAAAAAATTTTTCCGTTTTTCGTTGCCATTTTCCGGTCCAAAGTCGTAAGGAACTTGCGGAAAAAATCTGAGTCAGTCGCTCGAGTGAAGCGGTCACTTTGCGCGTTCTTATCATCCGCAATGGCTGGAGAAACTGTTCGTAGAACACCGAATGACGGCGCATTTTATACAACGTAGTCCGTCCAGAACAACATTAAAATTCGTATCATCGCGAAATTTGCATCAACCGTAGTCGTATCATCGAGATTCTACTGTAGTTGTCATTCTTGAATGTGCCGATTGTAGGTGATCATCCGCCACTGGTAAGGTCTCAGAGCCTGTATTTTTTTATATCGAATTTTTCATATGTCGAACTAATTCATGATCCCCTTCGAAATCAATATATTGGTGTTCGAGTGTATACACACTTTAGTGCTCCAGGAAGGCAGTGGAAAAAGTGTCACAGGGCCCCTTTAAAACAGCAGCCTCAACGAACATAATGTCCTTTTAGGTCACAGTGACTTTGGTGCTATTTATTTTGCATGCTTTGGGAACTCCTCAGAACAAATTTGTTTGAAGCAAGTAAGCCTTCAGCATGTAGTGTTTTGAGCTACCACGAAAACAGGCGTTATCACAATTACTTTTTGTATGCATTTGAACGCTACACTACCATAGACAGCTTTAATATAGAACAGAAGCCATTTTAAATTTATAAAATCACAGAATAAGACAGAATCCATAACATTTATGAAAAATTTGGAAGAGTTGGCAGACACAGTCACACATTACTATAACGAATTCAATACAACACAGAAATAGGTTCATTATATCTGATAATTTGTTAGAAATGTATATTTGTAATACTGTTTATATTCATTTAATGGCTACACTATTTTTCATATAATTTGTCACAACCAATAATTTGTTATACAGTTAAACCTGCTTATACCGAACCTCCATATAATGAATTCCTGGATATAACGAAGTTTTTCTATTCCCTGCCGTTACTCCACAGAAGTACATGTATTTGAAACCTCTACGTAACGAAGTGGCAGCGGGAGAACCCCTCGAAATAACAAATTTTCTCCGCCGACAGCCTGAGATTTTGCCCCAAATTTTGTCACTTTAGCGCGAGCAACAACCGGAAGCACCTCCTCCGCCGCAACGGAATGCGAAGCGGCGGTGTCGCGCTTGGCGCGCTCAGACACGGCAACTGCGAGGCGAGAGCGAGTGCACGTGTACGTGCGTGCGAGCGTGCGTGAGGAGGGCCTGCATCCCTCGACCCGGCGATCACCCCGCCGCGGGCGTGTCCTTTCCCCCTCACTTCAAACCTGCTCCCGCCGCTTTCTGCAGCTGGCCTAGCCTGCCAAGCCGCCACCCTCCTTTTCCAGTTGATGTTACCGAGTCGCGCCGGTTTAAGAGAGAAAGGAAAAAAAAACGAGCTTTTTTTTTTTTTCAACGTGCTAGCAGCGCGACTCTGGTTGCTGCGCGTGTCTGCACTTCGCTAACCTGACAGAAGGTGAGAGCGCTTGTTAGGCCTAGCTCGCGGGGTCACGGGCTGCGCGCCTCAAGGGAAGTTTGCCCTTGACAACACAGGGATCGGGTGCACAGGAAATCGGGGGCTGATTCAAGGGCAGCGCGCGTGAAATGGTAAAAAAAAGAACTGGAGACAAACAGCGGTAAACTGGAGGACACGGGCGCGCGTTCCGTGTGTAGTGTTCGCGGCTGACAAACGGCGTCGCCTTGGAAATCCTAGATCCTATCCTCAGAGGGCGCGCACGCGACGCCTTTTTTTTCTTCCCTCCGCTCATTGTTAATTCGTTCCGCGCTCCTTCCTCCTCCACGGTGATTCGCTGCGCTTTTTTAAGGCGGCGCACTTCCTTTGTGAAGCCTGCTCCCTACCTCGATTGTCCGCGATTTCCGGGCAGCCGCATTATAACCGGTCCTTCATATCGGGAAGGGGGGGGTGAGGGGGGGCTGCACATTAAGCGGTATGCGGGGGGTCAGAAAAAAACGGGGGGGGGGGGGGGTTAGAAAAACCGCATTATTGCCGGTCCTGTACTATAAGCGGTCGGATAAGTGTTCTCAGCTGTAAATGTTTTCTCGCCCAAAATAATTGTTTTGGGTCAGCTCTGCCGTCTGTAACCGTTTTGCTTACTTAAGTGTTTATTTTTCGAATTTTCGTGCCGGACCTGCATATAACGAAATCCTCTTTATAACGAAGTTTTCCGGGAATTTCTCAATTTCGTTATATCCAGGTTTAACTGTATCCATATTCATTATATCAAGCTATGACTGTATGTCAAAGCCATGATTTTGGTGCAACGGCATTTTCAGAGATGCAGTAGTTCTATAAAAGGCACATTTTATGCCATCTTAAAATGCGCTGCAACAATTTTTTTTTTATTCCCACAGATCGAGTGCTCGTGGCAGAATTATACTTTAGGCACACTGCGTCATTGGGCTAGTCCTTGAATGTCCAAATGGAGTCCCATTTTATGTGCTGCATTTACTGTCTTGATTACTCAAATGTTGCCAATAATATTGACATTTAAGATGCCACCAAATAATAAATCTCTCAGTGTAGCTAGAACTGTTATATTCCTTTAACAATTTCAGCAACACTGAAAGCTTGGTCAGATGGTCTCGCCATGGATGCCACGCTGGCTGGGCAGTCTGGCATGCCCTTCCACGCAAGCAGTTGGCTGAATCCAGTCATCTAGTAGATTTAGCTAAACAGGAGACTGTGAGATGTCAAGCAAAGGCAAAGCTACCTGCGGAAACAGCGGGGCAAAGGGAGGCCAGGTCTGAATGTTAAGAGAGAAACCAAACAGGCTTTTCCCTAATAATAACTGGGTTTAGAAGAGCTAAACCTCAGCCAAATTTTTCAGGAGGTCCAAGGTAATCATGTCTTTCCTTTTCTTGGCACTACATCATAAACTATTCAAGCACGTCCAGAACAGCAAAAGCATGTCATTTTCTTTCAAACGGGAATTAACACAGGACACTTCCACAATCTCACTGTTAATTACGTGCAGGTGATGTCTTTCCAATGAAGTTTTTGTTGGAGCTCCAAGCACAAACCATGCTGCCCTGTGTCCGTTCAATAAAGGTTTTGTCAAATGTCGTTCTCAAAAAACACAACTGTCATTTGTGAACTCTTTCTCCGCATGTTCAATATTCCGGGCCCAATGCTCATTTCATGAGACGTCAGTTGAGGGTTTAAACACAGAAAGCTTCTGCATATCATCTATACTCAATCGCCTTTGCAGACAGATACAAAGAACATAGTATTTGAGCCTTTGAGCAGCTTGATTGCATTGCTCACACCGAACAGTCTGAACAGGCAAGTTCTTGTATGGCAACCCAACGAACCAACACTACACATAACACAAACTGCCATAAGATGGCAAAGGTTAAGTTGGTGAGGTGTAAGTTTAAGTCCGTCGTAAGTGTGGCACCCATGAATACAGCAGCACCCCTCGGCATGGAAAAAATTGGCGTTGTTTCATGCACTCCTCACAAACAGCACAGATACAGTGCCTATCACATCTCCCCCTTTAGCCATCATATCTATAGGCAAGAAATTGGGGGTTGTCACTTGTTTTAAGATACCACAGAGTCAAAGAAAGCTATCTTCACTTTGCTTAAGAAAATGACTAAACTTGCGGACAGCTCTCTGTGGCTATGCAGCCAAAGCTTCGGAGCCGGAGTGCTTCCATGCATGCACTGCTGCCCACACCCCAAACTTAAATTGATGTCTTGCAACACAATGAAAGGCTTCCGACACTTAAGAAGCATAAGAAGGTCTACATTCTCTTATCAGAAGGTAGACTGTTTATATTTTTGAAGCAATGAACTTGCACAAGGCTTTCTGATGCAGCCTAGTAAGGATGGTACAGAGCTAGAACACAGAAGGCATCTCGTGGCGTATGGACGAAGCTCTGAGATGTGGACATGGCCTCCGAGATTGGCGTGCGCAATGCCTCCTTGAGTTGTCTGCATGTTGACATGTGCACATATGTCATCTATTTCTTACGTATTCTTATCTCAGTCGTAGACACAAGCATTTCGCATAGCAGTGCTGTATTTGCACTTTGTTGAGATCGCGGAGTGCATGCGCCGGACTATTTGCTTGTAGCTCTGCCCCCATAGCCTTCCCCTCATAGCCACAGAAAGCTTCCTGCGAGTACAATTAGATGTTTTTATCGCAAATAAAAGTATTTTCAGCAAGTGTACTGTTCCTTCAACAAGTTTTGGATTTAGGTAGTCAAAGAATTTTCCAGAGCTCGTCTCACTTACCTGTGGCAACGCCATAGGCGTATGCTGAGGGGGGGCAAAGGGGCATCCCCACCTACTAATCATCCAAGGGGGGCACTAAATCTGTCCCATACCTTTACATCACAGTGCATTTTGACCACAAGGGCCTCTGTGGGAGACTGTCAGTAAAAGGGAGGGGGGCACTGTTGCAAAGCTTTGCTCCCCCCCCCCCCCCTTTCGTCCCCTTACTTCCCCTATAGAGAAACCTGTGCACGCCTATGAGCACCACCACTTAACATATCAAAATAATGTCAGTGCTTTGTAATAAAACTGACTTGGAAGGCTCCTGTCAATCAACACATAATGGTGACTGCGGTAGAGGGTATTGCTCCTATTCTTTGGACTTATTCTACGTGCGGTGTGAGAAAATAAAAACATGTGGTGGCCATAAGAAAACACGCTGCGACATCTGCTCCCACAACGGGCATGTCACCAACACAATAGAGGGAGCCTTTGGAAGGCACACATAATAAGCACCTAGCAACAAATTTGAAAGTGCCCAAGCACACACAACTACACAAAACGGCATCTAGAAAAAAAACCCATACTGCATAATGCACAAGCACGCATTCCATATGATTAGTTCGGTGACCATTTAGCCTTCATAAAAGCAAGAGAGCTTTAGCATAGGGTAGTGATACAGTCAACACCCTTTACAATGAAACCGGGTACAGTGAATTGTGTTTTACATCAAACACATGAAGCTTTATGAGCATTATTCATGTGAAACGTGCTTTCTATAATGAATTAGGTATATCGAAATCAGTGCTCGCAACTTGTGAACACTCACACGCACCGGCGCATTAGGCCACGAGAGCCAAATCACTACAGCAGAGAGATAGAAAAAAACAAACTGACCAGCGGTTTGGCTGCGCCAATCCCATGGATATCACACGAAAGGCAACCGAGTTGTTGATAAGGTCGTGTTTTAAAGGTAAGTAGCACGGCACATGCACATTTTTTTTTTTAGCAGCATAGGATGTTTCTGTTGTTGCACATACTATAAATGTGCCCCAAAGCCAGTGCCACAGCCGGCACAAGTTTGTTGCGAGGATACCGGTACTGGCTTTGGGGGTGCGATGGCATGCTGGCATACACCAGGTGGGTGCCGAATTTGCCAGTGCGGTTGAAGACAACAACAAGTGTGCCACTCTTGGGAGGAACTTGCCTATGTTCCCAACATGGTTGATGACAAGGTATCAGCAACAGCAAGCTCGCTTGGTGCCAAAATTGTTGCTGATGTAGTGGTGTATGGTGACATTGAAAACAAAGAGCGATCACCACTGAAGACAATCACCAACACCAAACTTTTGTTGAAGCACTCTCCACAACAGACTTGCAGAACCCCTGTTATGCCCATATCCAAAGAAGCAAACCTGAGCTGGTTGACATTATTCTAGATTTGAAAATGCAGTTCACACAGGAAAATAAGACGCTTTTTGTACACATTATGCATAGCCAGTGGCATGGCATTATTTCTGTTTATGCATTCTCATCTAACTTCAGAATATTCTGTACAACAAACTACGTGCCAGAATTCACCAAATGCAAGTTAAGATGTACTGAAATACTTGATATTGCGACGAAGCGCTGCGATAGAAGACGATGGAGACAGCACTGAGGAAGACGACGTTCGCTGATGTTCGCGCGGACGGGGTTCCATCTTGGATGCCTGTGTTCTGCCCAGTGTACAAAGCGTGTAAATATACATTAACCAGAGTCTTTCTTCCCCGTAACATTTTGGTGGAAGGTGCGGGTTCTCCCAGACTCAAGACGGATTTACGCAGTAGGCGTTCACTGGCTTCACCTGCAATGCCAACCGCAGGCGAGAACGAGGATGCTCCGGGCAGATCGCCAACCCTGCCTCGACCAGCCGTCCTCAATCGCCCCGTCGTCGTCACACAGCCGCGTGACCCTGGTACATTTTCCGGCTCAGACGGCAAAGACTTTGAAGATTGGCTTCAACTCTACGAACGGTTGAGCTCAAACAACTATTGGGACCCGACCCTAATGCTGACGAACATCATATTTTACCTAACTAGAACGGCACAAGTATGGTTTTTGAACCACGAGCAGGAAATTACTAGCTGGGACGTATGCAAACAGAAGCTCATTGATCTATTCGGCAAGCCCATCGGACGCCGTCGTGCTGCCCAGAAAAAACTTGCATGCCGAGCTCAAACTTGCACAGAGTCCTATGTGACGTACATTCAAGACGTGCTCGCACTCTGCCGCAAAATCGACGACAACATGCCAGAAGCGGAAAAGGTTGCGCACATCCTCAAAGGTATCACAGATGACGCATTTACACTCCTGGTTTTTAAGAGCTCATCCACGGTGCAAGAAGTCATCAATGAATGCCGACGCTTTGAAAAAGCAAAAAGCCGCCGCATTACACCGAGCTTTGCCCGTCTTCCAAACACGGCTGCGACATCAACCTACGAGGATCTTCGTTCCCCACCAGTTCCCGCAGCACCCGACGACCCTGTGCGCATCGTGCGCCGTGAAATTGAAGCGGCCTCTCCAGTTCCCCTCCTAGTGGGTCCCACCGATGACTCACGCGCAACTGTTTCGCTTATTCAGACCATTGTGCGTCAGGAACTGGCAAACGCAGGACTCCAGACTCTTTGTCCAGTTAGCAGGCCCGACTACCGTCCACCCCGAGCGCCTGAGCTGTCCCGAGGCCCCTACGTTCGTCCTCATTTTCAAAACACCTCAGAATGGCGCACTTCTGATGATAGGCCCATCTGCTTCTCTCGTCGACGCGTGGGTCACATTTCCCGTCACTGTGGAAATGTTGGCAACTGGCAGCCCTGGTCAAGTTATCGCTATACCTGACGTCCAGGTGGTAGTCCCCACGCCCCGTTCCACAATGAAGACAACAACGCTCTGCAGTCATGGCCAGCTCGACCAAACCGCTCTCCTTCGCCATCCTCGCACCGGCCCCGCTCACCAATGTGCCGTCGCTCTGCTTCTCCTTCCTGCTCAAGCCGCTCTTCGGAAAACTGACGGGCGCAGCTCCGAGAGGTGAGCCTGCCAAGACGACCCGACCCGAAATTCCTCTGCTCACACTACCTGGACATCACAACCTGTAATCGCACTCATTGACACTGGCGCCCACACATCAGTCATGAACTCAAACCTCCGTGCTCGACTGAAGAAAGTTCTCACCCTTGCTCCGATCGCTCTAGTCCGGGTAGCCGAGTGCGCGACACCAGCTGTTACTGGGATGTGCAACGCCCATGTCACTCTTGGTGGACACCACACATCTGTTTTGCTTTATGTCCTGGACCGATGCCCACATGACATCATCTTGGGACTTGATTTTTTGTCAGCACATTCGGCGCTTATTGACTGTTCCGCAGGTGTTATCCAGCTCGCCTTACCGCATGCTGCTGAGCCTTCGGATCCAGCGCCCAGTCAACTCCATTCCACGGATTACGTTCGCCTCCCGCACCTAGCCGTGACGTACATCGATGTGTTTTCCGATCCCCCTGTTGATGACGGAGAGTACATCGTTTCATCCAACGCTACCGTGCTCTGCTCGCGCAATGTGATGTTCCCGCACTCTGTAATTAACATGAAAGACAATGCGGCATGTCTCCCTATTGTAAATTTTGGACTATTCCCTCAAGTACTGCCCCCAGCTATCTCTCTTGCAACACTAGCTCCAGCTTGCGATCACGATATTTCTGTATTAACTGATCCTGCAGTGCCTCCTGCCGCCACTAATTCAAACTCCACAATAACAGATAGCATGACGAAAATTATTGCCACTGACCTTCCGGCCCATCACGTTGACACGCTTCGTTCCTTGCTCATGTCTTACCAGGACATTTTTTATCTTAACGATCGACCACTGGCCCAAACAGCTGTTGTCAAGCATCGAATACACACTGGCGATGCTCAACCCATCCACCGAAGGCCCTATCGCGTCTCGTCTTCTGAGCGCCAAGTCATACAGAAGGAAGTTGATAAGATGCTTGCCCGTGACATCATCGAACATTCTTCAAGTCCTTGGGCTTCTCCTGTCGTGCTCGTCAAAAAGAAGGACAACAGCTGGCGATTCTGTGTTGACTACAGGAATCTTAACTGCATAACAAAGAAGGACGTGTACCCTTTGCCACGGATAGATGACGCCCTTGACTGTCTCAGTGGTGCCAAATATTTTTCTTCAATCAACCTTCGTTCCGGGTACTGGCAAATTGCAGTTGACGAAATGGATCGTGAAAAGACTGCGTTCATCACGCCTGATGGACTCTATCAATTTAAAGTCATGCCATTCGGATTATGCAATGCTCCCGCTGCATTCAAACGAATGATGGACGCGCTCCTTCACGGCTTAAAATGGTCAATCTGCTTATGCTACCTCGATATATCAAACAATATATCAAACAAATTCCAGAAAATCCTGTTGTTCTTTATAAACAGCTATGACTGCTATGTGCCATTCACTATACTTTTCCAGTGATGTGATTGCCCAAAGCCATTTTGGAGTAGCACTTGGAGAAGCAAAAAGGCTTTTGAAACAGGCTTCCTAAACAGCTAAAGGCTAACTGCAGAGAAAAGTGACTTTGTATGAAGAAAAAAGGAGAACAGAGGAGGACACTTTTAGAAAAAAAAAAAAGTCAATATATGCCACAAATATGGTTGTTAGGGGCAATTCTGCAAACATCAAATGTTAGCTCAAATAACTATAGTTATACCCTAATGTACCAAAGTCTGCAAAATCAGTGATTAACTTCATTATATTAAAACTTGTTAAATTACAATTTGACTGATCATGCAAAGTTGTCATCGAACAATTCTTTTTTTACACGGAGTGTACTGCAAGATTTCCACACAGTATCATGGCATGAACAAAAAAAAAAAAAAAATCGGCCAACGATTATAATACTTCCTAATCCAATACATGTACAGTTACTGACCATTTATTCCCTCCCTCCCTCCCCCATGTTACCTTATTTGTGCCTTTGTATGGCATAGTATGCTCATTGTTCACAAAGAACTGGCTGAGAATACTCTATGTTATGATCAGAAACCACAACCATGCAACAGCCGCCCGCCTGTCCTCCACCTCTCTCCTTAACCCCGCCTCTCCACCTTCCCCCCTTAATACCACATTTCTTTTTGCCTTTGCACGGGGTCTTTTTTCTGCGTGCGCACACATGCCTTCATGTTCTCTATTTTTTTTAACAGCGAAGCTGTTAGTCAAATCATAGACAGCACTCATACACAAAAGCTGCCATCATCATTAGTTTTGGTCTCCAAGAGTGCATGTGCACTTCTTCTATGCAATGCTTAAAGCGCAGTGTTCGCACACACGCTTCTTCTCTTGCACTCATGCCCTCAGCCCACTACTCCACTGGCAAAACTGCAACTGGTAAGTGTCAAAAGGACAGAAAGTTGAGCGAGTTGGTAAGGATCCATAGTCAAAAGAAGAGGCATGCAAGACACGGACACATTTTGGTTTATTGGTCGAGGCCTGGCATATCAGTAATAGTGGAAGTGCGTGCGTGAGTCAGCCGTCTATTAGCTTGAACAGAGAGGAGATAGAATGCCTTAGCAGTTGTCTATCGCGTAGACCGGCACGTGTAATCGTTTGACAGGTGGCGCTACCATTCCGAGCATGCGCAGATAAGCTGTTTGTCTTTTCTTTTGCGCCTCTGTGCTCTGCATCAGTTGTTAGTCGGCGTTCGTGTTGTTCACTTGTCCCCTTGTGTCCGTGTCTTGCATGCCTCTTCTTTTGACTATGGACTGGTAAGTGTGTATGATGCACGTGCAAGCAGGAGAAGATGAAGAAGACTGTGCTTCGATTTGTCCGGTAGTTGTTGTTGTCCTCAATTATGTTCGGTACACAGTATCTCGCAAAGCTATGTGTTTGTTGTGTTTGTGCATAGCTTTTAGCCAAGAGAGACTGCGTCTTTTCGTGGTGTCCAAGAAGCTCCTAGAGTAGCATAGGCATGCATATATCAAAGGGCTTGGATGGCATCAAGCCAAGGCCACGTGTGCCATGTCTGCCACCATCTCTGGTTCGACGTGAACATCTTTATGCTGCGCCCAGTGTGAAATTTTGAGAAACGTTCACTGGGCCTCACAATGCTTCGTGAGGCGTTTGCTGATGCCTCAGACCACAATGAAATGCGGGTGTGCCAGAGACAAACCCAGACCAGGCAAGTGCCCATCAGCTTCACTAGCCATACACCACCAGTGCAACCTTCTCTAATTTCTTGTTTTTTCCTTTGCATGCTACCTTGAAGCCATACCGGCGAAGTCCTCCTCACAGAAATGGAGCTCCAACACACTGGTAAGTGATAAGCAAGGACACTGTGCCCATTCTGCCGCCACAGCTTGTCGTCCAAACCTCAGGTGTTGCCTAGATCAAGAGGCAAACGTTGATGCTATGTTTGCCAAACCACTCGCTCTCCACTTTATTCGATGAATGCACAACATTGAAAACCTTGGCACGCCACGAAAACAAAAATGCTTCAGTTTAAAAGTGGATGAAAACAAGGCAACAACCTGAATTGCAGCAACTTTGTCTATGGTGGCCATGTTTTCTTTTTCCAATATTGTACACACCTATGTCCAAGGAATGCACAAGACCCAGTAAGGCGTTGCAAAATCTAGTCACCGTGTGCAATGGCTTAACAGAAGTATAGCAAGTTACCATTAACGTAATTGGTTGGCAGTGGTGTGCGCAGGGTGCCTGCAAGCATCTAAAGAAGAAAAGAAAAAGAAACGGCTTGTCCAATCCTGTTGCTGCAGTAGTGCAATCACAGGGGGAAAAAATAAAGAATTTATGAACAGCCCATTATACTTCATTTCACAAGCTGTTGAAAGCACAGCACTGGAAAAAATAGAGCTCTCATTCTATGAGAGCTCTAGGAGCTACTTGTCCATTTCACAGAAGTGATGTGCACATAGAAACAATTGTGAAGTGCAGTCATTATTGGCTGAAGGTGCCTGTACCTTCCACCATGCTGCCAACAGCTTGTGAAATGGAGTATAGTTCTGATTCTTTCACTCGGAGTGTGCCCTCGCTATTTCATAGAAAGCACCGATAAGCTTCTTTCGAGTTTGTAATCATGGGCACTCTGTAATATCCAAAGCAAGCAGAGATGTCTTTCTTCCTCACCAATTAGCATCGCTTGCAAGACACTGGTCTCATTGGCACCCATTTCCTGAGCGATTGTTTGCAAGATGGGCAAAGGCCCTCTGCGCTTATAACTGCCACTTGTACGTCTACGCATGTGCGTCACCAAATCGAGCATCAACAAACCATACAAGCAGTGCAAAATATGGAACTACAGTGGTGGAGGGAGCGATGGCAGAGTGTCACATGATTTGAAAGATGCATTTACGAAAACCACATGCATTTTGCCCATTTGTCCACTGGTACCAGCCTGAAGTTTCAATTTATCGCCATTGTGAAGTTAGAATGGACATCCCCAAGAGGTTGGTTTATGTTAAGAATGTGAAAACATGCGTTTGGCAAAGTTCTGCCACAGAATAACAAAACTGTGGCAAAATATAGCAGGATGTGGCAGGATTTGCCTTTTGGCACAGTTTGGCACAACTGGCACAGCTATCATTGGTTTCCTTCAGTTGTAACCCCCAAGGTTGTACGTGACAACAAAAATCACAGTCTCGCCAGAAGGCTGAAGCAATGAATGAGATAGCAATGCATGATATAAGAAGTAAGAGTAACATCTTTAAGGGCAATCTGAATTGTAGTGAACATTGGCTTAAGTAAACATGCAGTTGCGTAAAGTACCATGTGACAGTCGAGCTGCAGAGACAACAGCCCAGCAGAGCTGCGAGCTAAGCTATGTTGTTTTGATTTTTTCTGGCCTGCACTTCACATCGTGCGACCATGCTAAGCGGCATGCACTTTGCACCATCAAGAAACTTGGCCCAGCACAGCTGCATCAAGCAGGCACATTCCTTCCAGCACTCACAGAAGCATTCGCATGAGCGCTGTGTGGCGAGGGCATTGCCAGCGCTGGAATAGGCTGCCAAGATAGCGCATGTGCTGGTGATGGAGACCGCGCCAAGTCCACAGTTGTTTGTCGAGAGACAGGGCCCCCCCCCCTTCACGTCTTCTGATGCTCGTTGAAGAAACCCTCCGTTTTGACGCAGGCCTCCCAAGTGGTGTGATGTTATTGCATGCGCGCTCCGAGCCCAAGCGAAGATGGGCCGGGCTCATTTGATCTCTGCTTCAGCATCGTTCGTCCCCCCACTAGCGTGCTTTTACCCATGGGTAGAAGGTACGATGTGCAAGGGGTTATCACTTTGGACTTTATATGAGACATGACGGTGAAGGCGACGGCAAAAACCCGTTGAGACTGTCCATATAATTGCTATCGCAATAGAACCATCCTGTGCAATTTGAGAGGCTGTTTTGGGGCAGTGTTGGAGCAGTTTCTCTTGTTTATAGGGTGGACGTAGCAAGAAAATGTAGTAGATTGGAGCAATAGTAGCAGCATTTCCACCACCGACAATCCTCAATTAAAGGTGGTGCAAGTTCACAACTGCCATAAAACAATGTGCTGTGTGTGGCTGTATACCACTGCTTCAGGACACGTGCACGACAGGAAAGAGCAGGCAAGCAATAGCTTGTGAGGTGCTTGAAGCATTTTAAGCGAAGTTGCTTCTCGAAAAAGGCAAGTTTTTTCAAAAACTACATAATTTTTGCTTTTTTCGTGTTTTGTGGAGGTGACCTGCTCTACTTCCATGACAATAAATATATTATTGTTGAACTAAAACAAGAAGTTCATTAAAATTGCATTTAAATAGCACAAGGTGGCAGTCAAAAACATGAAATTTTGCATCGTTTAAAGCCCCTTGGTCAACACAGTATGATGGCTTGCCCTTGCGATTCACATGAGGAGTTGGAAAGTATCTCCTTCTCGAAATCACCATGGTTCCCAAGCAGCCAATAAGCAAGAAATAATTTTAAAGTGTAGTTTTCTCAGAATAACAAATTTTCAACTCTACCTTTAAAATGTACTTTCCCAAGATGCAAATTTCAGCAAGTTCTTCAGCTTGGCCATCATGTTTTTGGTACTTTTGATGCTCGGAAAAAAATAAAACTTTTCCCATGCTTTAACACGTGAAGAGTGCAATTATCTCATTGAAGCTTTGATATCACCTATGTGTCTCTTACATATTTACCTGGAATTTACCTTACAATTACTTAGAACATATTCTGGGACTGAACAAATAATCCCTCAGGCAGTTGCAAAGAAAAAAGAAACCTTGGGCTCTGAAGCTATATATGTGGAATGTGGGAATATGCCAAATTGTACAAGTAAACTTCTCCACACATGTAATCTGCCCTAACCAAGTTAGTTGCAACCCCCTCCACCTCCCCTTCCCCCTCCCCCATTCCCCCTATAGAAATGTCAAAGCCAAGACATGCACTTGAAAGCTCAGACAACACAAGAAAAGGAGGAAAACAGGAATGATGTCGCTAGCCCACGTGTTACTATTCTACACCGATATTTGTAATTTGAATTATCCGAAGCAGAGTGTGTGGAGTAGCACACTCGAATATTCAGCATATCAACACAACAGACTTTCGATACCTCTAACCAAATAGGATCTCAGAATGGTATTCCTATCTATAAGGAAAGGCACAAATTACCGATTAGCATGTGCATCGCCATCATCTTGATCTGGTTTTTTTTTCTTTCTTGTGGTTTCGAATACTTTGGAAAGTGCAGATAGACAACTGACTTTATTTCTAATGGCTGTTTAAAAATATGTGAGCACAAATATTTGGCTAGAAGAAACAAGAGCAGCTAATATTTCTCGTAAGAATGTGCAGAACGTATGAATGTACAAAACTTACCAAATGGTGAAGTTAAATACCTTTCAAATACTACATTGCAAACACAGCAGGCCAACTAAAAATTTGCATTTTAGTTCATGGAACTACAAAATGCCAATTTGGGTTTTCCAAAATAATGAAAAACATCGTACAGTGCATAAGGCCAGAAGAGAAGAAACTTTTTGAGCAGTTACCTTCCAAAAGGACGTTTTCCTCGACTGTCCCCTCCCTTGGACCAGGATGAACACTTGGCAACAATGAACTCCTGTAGTGCCAAGCTGAGTAGTTAGAAAAATTCGCAGCAATTCGGTCCATGGTAAATGCCAGCTCCATTTCAGCAGTCACTTTTGTATGACTACACACAAACCGTCGATAATCCCAGCAGTGGACTGCACACAGAACACAAGGCAATATGTTTTTCAAAGTGACATTTAGGAACGCCAGCTTATAAGAGCTCAGAATGTGCAGCCAAAAGACATGTTAACAAAAACAGGAAAGAACAGACAAAAACTATGCTTGTTTTCTTTTTCAGCCTCATTCAAACAAAAGATATAACAACACTGAGCCGGTTAGTGGCAGTTCAAACAATTCCATGACCTCCACTTACATGTTAACAAAAAAAATACTATATGGCATCATGGCCCTTTTGAAAGACACTGCTACCAATTCAATGAACACTTTTCTTTTTGGACACTTTGAGCTGCAATAGTGGCCACTATCTGCCGATTCTCATCAGAATTTCACAAACAACTTACAGTTTCGTTCATCTTGGTCGAGGAAAACATTACACAAGCGTAGTTCTTTGGCCCAATCCATATCTGGAAAATTTTCCATGGCCCAGGCTCGATGACTCCAAGCTCCATATGACTTAGGGTTTTTTTGTAAGGCTGTTTCAGTCAGACACAATTCTCCCATGCCATCTTCAACTGTCTTTTTCAGGCTAGGAAAGAAAAAGCTCTGGTTGTTGCAATATCTCATTCAGCAAATGCATATTCAGGAAATTAGGATTTTCACTCATGATCCCAACATAATGGAACAATTAAATTTTGAACAATTTAGAACAACAGCAACAGAGTTAGGGTGGTAACAGAAGTGGTAAAGCAATAATGGCATCCTTGAAACATTCAAAAAGTTCCCCTAAATTCTAGGCCAGGCACATTAAGTTCCAACTTGATAGCTTGTGATAATCCCTGCAAAAATCAATTAATTCTGAAGGCCAAATGTCATTTTACCTTGTTTATTTCTTACATATTAAGCAGCATCTGAAATAGAAAACTTCAACTTGGACTGCATCTTCAAATGCGCACTCCCAAGTCTCAAACAAGAAAATTAATTCCGGTTTTGGTACAAAACTGACATCACAGGTATTATACCTTAAACACAGGCTATATCAGATATTTGTGTGCTGTAAATTACTACTGTAGAGAAAAAAAAAGAAAAATTAGCAAAATGACATAACAGTGCCAAAAGAAAGTATCGAAATGCTGACCATCCTTGCCTCTTTATAACACAATTCTACAATTATAAAACTGTGTTATAAAAAGTGGCATGCCCAGTGCCACTTTTTAAAAACCATGGGCCTAACCATATATGCCTGGGGATTTATGTGATGCGTTATTATGATTACTGCTTGAGATTATAAGGTTACTTCTCCTTGTACAACTGTACACACAAAACTTAGAGTACTTCCTTGCTTTAAAACATCAATCCAAAAACATAGAAAAAGCACTCACTGGTACAAAAATTTTTGCCTTCAGGACTCTTATAGAGACACGTCTAGGTACCTTTTGATTACTTCATCTGAAGGTCTTGGTCAACTCCTACCCCTAAATTTTCAGCGTGTGCATGAATGCTTGCATGTGAATGTACATTGTGGTCCTTTATGAAAGCAAACACAAGAGGTGTGGCCTGTTGCATAAAGAAGAAATATGCATGCTTTTGGTGTCATTTATTGGTGGGCAGTATAACTGGGTATGTGATAGGCAACACAATTCTATCCCATGATAGATGGTTGTTTTAGTCAATGATACACGATGCTGAGCATGGATTGTTTCTTTCACTTCCACTGGCCGGAACTGTATGCAGTTGCCACACAGCAGAGGTTGCATGTTTGCGTGTTCCCTTTCATAAAGGACAACTACGTACGTGCAATTATTTTTTCAGTTTGAACAAAGGAAAGTCTTGCCACTTCATTCCAGGATGTGGTCGTGTGCATTTTTAAAATAAGTTCATTTTTAAAATAAAATGAAGAGCTGTCATATCTGCATACAGAGAAAATTTTGGAACAAACCAGCCATATGTGTGGCTTGAGAGTTCAAGAGATAACAAGGACTTGAAAAAGTAATGCTTAGGTGGCTAGTACTTATAGACACTGGAACACCTTCCCAGAAAACCACAGCATCACCCCATTATTAGACTCAGTCACCTCCTGAATTTCCAGCTGAAAAATGTTTGGATCCTTAAAGTATAAACACACTTACAGGTTACGTACTTATCCCATGCTCCGGCTCCAAACACTTTCTCCTTTTGTACCCACCAGCATGCTGAAAGCTACACAAGAGTGGATGGCAACAAGTAATGTCACGAAACGTCATAGCCTTGTGCTCTCTCTCTCTCTCTCTTCTTTTTCTGCTTCTTCCCCCCCCCCCCCTTTTTTTTTTAACACAAAAGTGTTTTATGCCGGGGTCCACCAAGAAATGAGTGACGTACTTCCTGTAACGGAAGTGGATCTTTGAAAAAATGAACTTGCATTCACACTGAAAAAGTTCCACTGGGCAGACTCGAACCCACCTTCAACAGGGATTTGATGAAAGGAGCTGGAAGCTCTACCGATGCTCCACCGCAACATCGCTCATGCAAAGAACAGATGGGCCCTATATGTTCACTTAGTGAAATAGTGCTTTAGAAGTTACATTTCATTGTTGTATAGTTAAACAAAGGTGTTTAGTACAATGAACTATGGTGTTTAACAAGCAAAATTACTCTTAAATTAACAGCACCTCCCTTATACTGCACTTTTGGTTCGTTTAGGCTCGCTGCAGCGGTAGCGCCATCTAGGAGCGATAGATAGAGCGAAGCAGATTGTCGTGCTGATTGGCGCTGGCAGTCCGCGCTTCGGTAGTGTTCGCGCCTCGACCACCAAGGAAGTTAGGGCCGTGGCGGCGGCGTGACGGCGCGTTCCAGCGGCAAAGTACAAACACAGCCGCTACAAAATTTGTTTTGCGTGGCCAGGTGTGTTAAGTTGCAAAGCGCACTGCTCCAAGATCACAAAGACGGCTGTCGACAAGCAAATGATTGGCCTTTCATTGCAGTGGGCTGTGTTTTCACAAAACGATCCGCAGACAACCCGTTTGGTTTCTCTTTTGAGGCATCACCATTTGCGGGCGATCCTCATTTATGGCAGGCTTGCACAGGGCTCTGGCACATGCAATTCAGTGTTTCCAAAGCAATGTGAGTCGCTCGAAAACTTGCTCTCGTGTACAACTGTCGAGCGTCCCTGTGCAGTGTCGAGGTGCCGCTGATGTCTAGATTTAACGTGTTCACATGTTGACAGTACATCTCCCGCCCCCTCGATTCGCCTGATTGCCGCTTATGCATTCCATAACTTTGCGAAGACAGGTTTCACTTTTGTGTTATATGGATTCCTATGGCAGAGGGATCAACCACCTTTTTTTGTGTGTGTGTGTGTGTGTGTACGTGCTGCTTCTACTTTAAGTTCAGGCATGTATGGCAGCAGCCCCCCCCCCACTTCCTTCGTTTTCGTGGCTGGAGTACCTACACTAAGCAGTAGAAGAAGCAATGCCCTACATGCATGCTGCAGTCTGGTTGATCTAGGTGAATGGCGAGTGTGGACCAGCATTGTTCTGTGCCACCTTAATCGATGAACAGCAGCTAAATCTAGATTGCGCATTTTGAAGCATTTTCAATTAGCTAAATATTATGGTTATGCACATATCTGGCATTTCAAATACGAATAGAATATTTTCCTATTCAAAGCATATGTGATTAAAAAATGCATATTCAGTTAATCCCAAATATTTGGCCATGGTTGAATATGCAGAAAATGTGGCGAATATTTGGGCGGCTTCGAATGTTCGAAGTGACAAATTACGAGTTATGAAATTATGAGAACACTAGGGTTTTGCAAATATTCAAATGATTGCTATAGCACTCGAATTTGCTTTGACATGAAATTACAACAGCCAAAATATGGGGGTTTTCTAAAAATAAAATTGTACCTTTCCAAATATAACCCACCTGAAGAAGTGGCTTCACTACAGCATGTGTCTTCACTGCAACATGGGTCACTGTGCCATCAAACACGCTTTCTAAGGAAAGTGCACACTGCCGTGAAGCCACACTTCATCATGAAATACGCCTACTGCCTGTGCTGCGATTAAACATTCTTAAGTCTTAAAGTGGGTTATATGGGCTTATCATTGGGTAAGTATCGTAAAATTCAAAATATAGCATATTTCACCACTTATAACACACTCTTTACTATTCAAATCTTGCTAATTTAAATTTGCTTTGAAATTATTCTACACTAATTACCATGCACTTTACCCTCAAAAAAAATGTGAGATCCACACAAGCATCTTACTCCTCTTTTAAGGTTACTAGCTCTTGAAAGGAGCACATGTTTATAATGTAGGGTAGCTAGTGAGTGCTGTAGCTTGTTACACGTGAAGAAAGGAGCAGCTCTCATACTGCAAGGAGAGCAGCTAGTCTATGTATAAATGATTTTTATTGGGTAAGAACCTCAGATATGTTATGAAATCATTCTCTGGAATTACTCGAAGTTTTAAGCACATAAAAGATTCCTCCTTATAAAAACAAATTTAAATTATATTTGCAAATATATATTTGGAAATTATACTTCATTGTCTAGACACATGGTAACTATTCAATTATTTCCTTCAAAACATTCAACCTAATGGACTATCCGCTGCAAACCAAAATATTATATTTGCATATTCTTAATGTGTGCCTATATTAAACCTACGACAGTTGAAATGTGATTGCTATGGAATATATTTGCTGGTTATCGGTTCATCCGAAGCCTACTAGGTTATGCATAGCGCAATCACATTTTGTCACAAAAAAGTCAACTGCATCCCTCTATAGTGTCACCTAAACAAAACTGTAATGCTTAGCAAAACTAAACTAGAAAAGGCTATGTGAAAGCATTACACTGCATGCTGCCTGTTCAACTCCTTTCAAGTAAGAAGGCTTCCCTGTCTTCACACTGTCCATCGGTTGTCTGTCCATCACATTATGTTCTGCCCAGATCCACTTCTTTCTCTTAGTTGACATAAGGATATCAGCTACCCATGTTTGTTCCTCGATAATTTCGCTCGCTTTCCATCTTAAAAGTTACCCCAATCATTTTTTTTTTTTAATTTAGCTGAAGCCAGAAATCAATGAGGCATATCGCATTCACAACACAGCAGACATTTCCAGGCATTATTTACAGATGTGGAACCTGTGTCCCCTTATAGCATGTACAAGTCGCACTATATGCAGAGGTCAATCAATACAGAAAGGCTTTTTAAAGACAGTCTTTCTAGGATACCTAAACGCAAAACTATGTCTGTCTGTCTGTCCGTCTGTCTGTCTGTCTGTCTGTCTGTCTGTCTGTCTGTCTGTCTGTCCGTCTGTCGCATGATTCAACTGCCCAGCCAATTCAAACGGGATTCAAATGAACACCAACCACAAAGCTATTCCTGGTGCATGGTGGTGGTGGGTCAACATGATACAGTGTAAAGGAAATGTCAGGCCTATTTGAGGCAACATATATATGCATAACTGTGATCCGCAGCATTCATTTAATTAATAATACACATTGGACTGGTTTTTACATTACTAAATGAAAAATCAGCGCATTATAAATCGTGTCAAAGAGAAGCTACTGCTTGTCGCGCAAGCTGCAAGTGGTGAAACAGGCACTTTCCTGTTCCTCCCTCCTGCCCTTTCTCAGCCGCTAGCCTTTGTGCGTGCTCGCCTCCACAGAGGGACAGTTATCGCGCACTCGTCACCCTCACTCCTTATCTTTAAGAATCACCTTTGAGAAAGAAAGGGCAGCGTCCGTTCGGCAGCGCCGCTGGGTGGAAACTTTAAGAAACGATTTACTACAGTGCAGACCTACGTGCTGCCATGCCGCTGCCACCACCTATTTTGCTCATGCTGCTCTATGCCGCCGCTGAAGTCCCCAGAGTGAGCACACCACCACTGGCGCTGCCCAACAGATGGCACGAGAGCAGGGCGAATATGGGAAATTTGAACTGAATTCAGCAAAACTTCCATTGCATCCTTTAGGGGAGAGTGAGAGCGGAGGGGAGGAGCATGAGGTGGGAGAACAGAAGGTGTTACGTACCAGGGGCGGCGGAAAACTATCGTCTTTTGACGTCATTTGCAGCGAAGCAAGCAGATATGCGGCCATTTTTTTTCTCCCATTGTTCCACTGTCATCACAGACAACATGCAGTTCCGATTTCATTGCAAAGGTATGAGGGCTATTTTTTTTTTTTTTCAATGTCCGTTTGGTCACGAAATCAAAATCACTGCGAAAGTGGAAACTACTTTTACTTGGAATATTTAGATACACTTTCCAGCTACCTCTCTACATAGTCGCCCCTCTGATTCAGTCATTTGTTGTGGCATGGTACTACTTTACTGTGCCCTTGTCATAGAAGGCAACTGCCCATGCTTTCAGCCAATTCTGTACACTGGTCACTATCTGCAGATAATTGTCAATATGTTCTGCTTCAAGATTCCTGCACCATGAACACCATTTGCTATCACTTGTGAAGCTTGTGCCTCACACACTACTCATTCATCGATAAATTTTACTAGCACTGACTACTCAACATGCACAAATCGAATGGCACCACGCACTCTACACTTAGCACGAGATTGCATTGCCTAGGGCATGTTTACCTGCTCACTTCACTCCCATAATTAAGGGCATACTGGAGACTGTGCAACACATCTGCACACAGTGTCATCAAATTTTCACTGAGGCTTTGATTACACAACCGATTGGACCTTGAAAAAGGAAAATATCTCTCAGGCAGGTGCCCTCTATGACCAGGATATAGTAAAGTTAGTACCATGCTATGACAAATTACTCAGTCGGAGTGATAACTATGCAAAGAGGCAGATGTTTCGCATAACTTTTTTGAATTTCGCTGTTGTTTTTATTTTGTGACCAGCCGGACCCTGAAAAAAAAAAAATAGCCCTCATATATCCACACATTAATTACCCAACAGGGGCGTGTAAATGTTACTGCATTATCCTAAGCACTTTAATTAACTGCTTAACTGTTTCATAATGGTTCCTTTGTGTTCTTAATAAAACAAGCATTAGAACATGTAGCGTATTACAATGTTCATGATGTTAAAGTAGCAGAATGCATAAACTGTTTTATGTCACTGGTACTGAGGCTGTGTGTACATCGCGCATAAACTACTCAATTTAATTGACATAAAAAACCGTTTGCTTTGTATTCGTCTTTAAAATGTATTTGCAAAGCTCTGTCAATTATGCATTAGCAAATATTGCACACAAAGGTGTAGTGAACATCTGTTATTATGAAAAAATACACGCTGACATTTTTAGAGAAACATATGCTTTTTTTGTTGGAATGAAGAAATTGGCCATTTTTATTTGGATATAGTCATTAACTTTTGTAAGAAATAATTAGAACGCAGTGCTTACTGTGCCATGCTTCAAAATGTGTGTGTGTATACATACACACTTTCTGATGGCACCACATTTATAAACAAATATTACAACGGACTCTGATAATCCAGCAAAATGTGTCTGCTTTATCTGAAGTCCATAACATCCATTCTTCAGACTTCACTTCAGTACAAGGAAGGAAAATGGGGGGTGGGGGGGGGGTGTCGTTTGCATTGCTGCGCAACCAATATTAGGGACTTCAGTTCCACAACATGAGGCAGGCTACCTCTGTAACTGCCAGGTGTGGTCTCCACAGCATGATTACGATGCTAGTCACCAAAAGCAGTAATTAACTGCAGCACATGCTGTACTTCAGTGAGTGTCACTAGAGTGAATGCAGCTAGGCCACTGCCACTCAGAATTAGCTATAACATATTCAAAGAACCACACCTCCGCACCTCTCAGAGTAAACTATTCTAATCTGCCGGTGAAACTCGCCGGGGCATGGGCTTCGAGCACTGGGACACCTCACTTCCAAAACTTTGGTCACGATGCCTAACAACACTTTTGTGAAATTGCAGATTAAGTGATGAATGTGTAAAGTAAAAAAACAAGCACACAAATGCTTTTTATTCACATTTACCTCAAGCACTTTAGATTAATTTCGCCCGACATTTCCTTGCCTACGGTAGCTTTATTGTTCACAACTGAACTAACGGTCTCCTTGGATAGCCTCTTGTTTTTGGAGTGTCAGCATGCTTTTGACCGCAAGTAACTGCATCTGCAACCTTAATCTTGTTGCTCAATGAAATCTGCTTCCATTTTGCAAGCTATTGCAGCCTGGTGCAACTGACTAGCGTGCCAAACAATGTCACGGCATGACAGCACCATCGTGCTTGTCTTCAGGTTGGTTTGGCTAGAGGTGCAGCTTTGCCAGAGGCCTCCAATGTTGCCAGCCACAATCCAAACTTGTTTTGGCTTAAGCTTGCAAGCACTGCAGTGCAAAAAGCGTTGCTGCCATGATGAATCTGTTGTCAGACCACGTTAACAAGGCAAAAGTACATTTCATATGTCCAGTTTGGAAAAGATCACCACTAATTTCGTCCACTGTAGCCGATAGTCCGTTGCAGTGTGGTCCGTTTAAAGTGGAATTTGTTGCATAGGTAATGCACACGGGCCAAACTTAAGTTGAAATATCGTCCATTATATTGTAAAGTCTGTTGTGTGTTGGTCCGTTGTAACGAGCGCAGACTGTATTATTAGAGAAATACAAGATTTCATGAAAAGTTCACAGTACGTTTTCAATGTTGTGGTGATACCATAAGACAGGGGCAAAAAAGAAGGATAATCTGAAATGTAAAAATGTTTCTATGGAAATTGTCTATAAAACAACTTGAAGTTAGTATCTATATTGATGCTATAATTAGAAGTCCTCGTAAACTTGGATTCATTAGGCATAAGCTGCAGTTCGCCAACTCCGCTGATTGATTTGATTGATTTGTGGGGTTTAACGTCCCAAAACCAGTTCTGATTATGAGAGACGCCGTAGTGGAGGGCTCCGGAAATTTCGACCACCTGGGGTTCTTTAGCGTGCACTGACATCGCACAGCACACGGGCCTCAACATTTCGCCTCCATCGAAATGCAGCCGCCGCGGCCGGGATTTGATCCCGCGACCCTCGGATCAGCAGCCGAGTACCTTAGCCACTAGACCACCGTGGCGGGGCACCCCAACTCCGCTACTAAACATTTAGCTTGAAGTCTAAAAAAAATCAAATCAGCAAGACAAGAGCGGTCAAGTGTCTTGTGTAATTTATGAGTGAAATAAATGAGATTCACAAGACAGAGTTTTGCAAAATCCATGTTGTGATGATGTAAAGAAAGATGGATTCAAGAAAATTTGTCAGGGTAGTAAAAAATGATACGTTCCAGTAATTTGCAGCAGGCACTGGTTAATGACATAAGGCTCTGCTTCCAGATTTATGTAACGGAATGACCTTTCCTATTTTCCATTAAAGGGTTCGTGAAACGTTTTCTAAACATCTTGTACTGAGTGCGTACATATCTGGGATCCTAACCCTCCAATCAACACTATGCATTGTTCCGTTGCACCGTGTGGGTTGATTTATAGCGATAAAAAACATGGTTTCGGTTTCACTTCACGCATTCCCATCAACTCTGCAGTTGACGTCATGTTAGTAGCCGCCAGACCTCCGAGACGTGGTGCGAGCTTGGAGGCCACAGGAAAACAAACCGTGCTGCAGCTTTGCTTCCGAATGGCGGCACCGCACAGTTTCTAAGTATTTTCTTTCTTTCTAGCTTTCAAGCAAATCTATTCTTTTAGAGCAAACGCGAGTTCACTATACCTCTGAACTTCAAAATATCTTACTGCAACGTCACCGAATAGTACCATGCCAGCAGGTAGTGTAGCATAGTCGTTTCTGGAGCGCAAGAATGCTGGGGTTTCAAACGGGCGTTATTATATGTGCACTGAATATTTCGCCAAAATATTTCGGAATTGCCTTGTCGAATGCATATTGAAGCAGTGAAAATTACAACCAGGCATCTCCATATTCTTCTCACGACCCCTTTAAAGTGGTAGAGTAGATGCCTAATGCTTGCTGAAAGATCTTAGCTAATACGATAGAGCTATATGAAGAAGCTCTTTTTAAGAAATTTGGCATGATATTATCAAAGATAGCTGACAAATGCATCTTCAATTAATCTATTAGTTGTAGTACACTGGAAACTTCAACAGTTATTGGAGCCATGGGTGAACAGTAGTTATAGTTGTTCAGTTAGGCAGACTGACAACAGCAGTTCGCGAAATATTGTTAACAAAAACATTATTCAAAAGATCTGCACAATGGCTTCCTAAAACAGGGTTACCGGAGCAGTCAGGTGCGATGTATGATGTGGTGAAATTTTCTAACATTACCTGCTAGCATTGACGGTAATGTAGTTTACAGAAATGCTTCTTCAGTTCTTAGAGTGGCTACGTAGGTGTTAGATGCAATTGTGTAAGCTTTTCCTCGAGACTTCGTGGGTGTTTGCTTTGCTGAATGATACAGCCTTTCTTGTTCTTGTTAGACATCCTCCTTAAATAATTATTGTACCAAGGCACATGGTGGTTACAAGTTACAGCACAGGTCAGAATGTGTTTGCTGGTGAGGTGATTTGCCTCAGCTGAGAAAAAATCCCAGTTTGACTGAACAGTGCCGTCATCAAAGTCATTCAGAAATATGGCTATAAATTCACATCATTTGTTATTTATAGCTTTAAAGTCACCTCTTTTGTAGGTTCTAATAATTTTCTTGCATTTCAAAAATTTTTACAACTGAGCATTTAGGTGAAAAATAAAGTACCAAGTGATCACTAATGCCTAGTAAATAATAAGTATTTGATGAAAAGTCAGGGCAACTGGTTAAAATTAGATCAAGGATATCGGAGGAATCAGGTGCAGTTCATGTGGCTTGCATTTCTCAGAGCAAAGCAGCAAAGCCCTGAGAAACTCTTGCATGAAAGCATGATGTTAAGATAGTCTGGTCATCATTCCAAGCTGTGCTAGGTAAATTAAAATCATCAAGCAGCAAAAGGAGCATAGAATAGAACTTCACCGCAATGTTAGTAACATCATGTAAGTCACCTATAAAGGGGGAAGAGGAAGGTGGATGATAGTAGACACCTAAATTTATCTTTTGGTGGTTGAACATTACTGTGGCTCAAACTATCTTCAAATTATTGCTGATGTGACTGCATGATGATGGGATTTACTTAGAAATGGCTAGAAGCACACCGCCACCACAACGCTTTGTACAATTGCACCGATATATTACCAAGTATCACTATTTTCAAAAATTTCTGTGTTGTGAACGTCATCCAAGAGCCACATTTTGGTTAGAGCTATTATATCCGCTGAACATGTGCTGGTTGTGGATGCTAACAAGTCATGGCTTTTAATTACACTTCAGACAGTATAAAGCACATTGGCTTGGTTGTTTTGTTTATGGCCACTACCCCGCTCGCTTCCATAAGTGGGAACGCACCATGAAGCAGCAGCATCTCGGATAACACCATCTAGCTAAAAGTCACCTGTACTTACCAAACCTGCCCACCAAATATTTGCCCGTCTAGACCACAAATTCAAACTAAAACCTTTCTTTGCACGTACAAAACTATACTTACATTTGTCCTAGCAGCGCCTGCCGCTATCAGTGCGTGACTGGCGAAAGACCGGAGGCGACTGTCATCGAACTCGCCGGCAGGCAAAAAAGCCCCATCTTTATTTCCACAGCAGTTTAAGTAGAACCAGCGTAACGTCAACGAAACGTAGTTCCATACACATGCGTCAGGCACAATGAATCAGCGCATCATGCAGGAGCGTGCTTTCAGCCGCACAGAAATACAATCCAGCACATCCCCCCCTTTTGCAAAATAGAAGTGGTTTTCGTGTGTGGCATTTAGAACACTCGCGCATGAACAAAGAGCAAGAAACATTAGAGGTAATCGACCACAAACAAAACCTTATTCATCAATCCCATAGAAACTGGTTGCTTAACCACTCTGCCAAACTTGGTCATGGTTACTGTAGCAGAAGGTACTGAAGTTGAAATCATACCGCTGAAGCTAAAGGCAACGAAGCTGTTAAAGTAGCGGGTGACTCCCTTTCCACAGAAACCAATTCGGCTGCATCACTTTCGTTTGGAAACTCGTAGCTGCCTTCTGCCTTCCTCTGTTCTGGCAAGCGGTTCAGCATCCGTCGGTTACACCGCAGCGTACTCCCTTCCTGGGTGCGTATTATGTAGGACCGCGGTGTAGCACCTGTCGCCAGCACCGTTGCTCAGGTCTTCATGTCTGTTACCCAAGCGGAATCACCTGTTCTTAGTTTATTCAATTCCCGGGTTCTGTGGCACCTGTTGTATGTAGTACCAAGCTTGTAACATCTTGTTGGCACTGTCTTTGGCCCCAAGATTAAGCAGCGGTGGCTGCACTGGACCCCGCAGCTGCGGCGCCACTGGCTCTTGTCCTAAGGCTCGGGCCCATGAGGATTTTAGCTGGACTAGAGCCAAGAATGCGTGGGGTCGCCCTGTAGGAATGCAGAGCCAAGTACGAATCCTTAGATTTAGGGATCAGGCGCTTAATTGTTTGCACCATATGTTCTACTTCCCCATTAGCCTGAGGGTACCTAGGGCTAGCAGTGACATGACCAAAGCCATGATCATATGCAAACCTATCAAACTGTACAAGAAAATTGTGGTCCATTATCTGTCACTAAGGTCTCCGGGATGCCATGACGTGCAAAAATGCTTTTTAGTCTATCACCGCACCAGTTTTTGTTGAGGGAAGGAGGGCCACTTCCGGATACCGTGACAGGTAGTCAACCATGACAAGATAATGACAGTTGTTAATAAAGCACAAATCGACCCCAACTCGTTCCCACGGGAAACATGGCGTTTGGATTGAAATCAATGGCTCCGAGTTCTGGGTGACGAAGCACGCACAAGTAACAAATTCTTTCACTTGCCGCGCAAGTTGTTTGCCGAGGCCTGGCCACCAGGCCAATTCTTTTGCCAAAGCTCTAGTCCTTGAGATAACTTGATGCCCATCATGTAGCTTTCTTAGTACTTCATTTCTCAGGCTCTGAGGTACCACCAATCTGGTCCCCTTTAGCAGCATGCCATCGCCTTTGGAAATTAGTGCTTGTTCCTGCCAGTATGGAACTAAGTAACAAGGAAGCTTTGGTTTTTCCAGCCAGCCTTGGCGACACAACTTAAGCAAGGCTTGAGAAACTACATCAGTGTTTTCCTTCTTTTTTTTTTTTTTTTTTGGCGCAGCATTCTGTTAACAAAGTTGTCACCCATTTGAAGCCCTTGAACACATGTTTTGACGAAAGACAACACTTCCGAGACGGTCAGTTCACCGGTGACTTTATCTGCTTTCGTCGGAGCTCGTGAAAGAGCATCCGCTGTTATCAAGCTTTTACCGGACACGTACACAATATGAAAGTGATACCTCATCACCCGCATTCTGAAGCGCTGTACCCTTGGCGGCAACACATCGATAGGCATTTTACCAAACAACGAAGCAAGAGGTTTGTGGTCAGTTTCAAGCATCACCTAATACCTCTCATGTATTCATCGAACCTTTCGGCAGCCCATGTTAATACTAGTGCCTCCTTTTCCAATTACGCATAGCGTTGCTCGGCTTTGGTCAGTGACCTTGAAGCAAACGCTATCGGCTGGCGCTCGCCACTGCGCTGTTTCTGGAAAAGGACGGCACCGAGACCATAAGACGAGGTGTCTGGCGAAAAAGTCGTGGGAAGGCGTGGATCGTACATAGCCATGCACTTTGCCGAGCAGATAATAGATTTCAAGCTTTCAAAAGCCGTGTTCTGAGCAGGACCTGAAGCCCATTCGGTCTCTTTTCTGTAAAAGCGCCCGTAGCAGGGCAGTGGTTTGCACCAAGTTTGGCAAAAAACGGCCTAGATGGTTGGCTATGCCCAAGACACTGCGTAATTTCGATATATCAGAGGGTGCTTTTGAGCTCTTTAATGGCCCTGAGTTTGGCCGGATCCGGCTGTATGCCTTCCTCGCTTTGTAAGTGGCCCAGAAAGCTTATACTTCGAACACCGAACACACACTTTGCTTTGTTTAGGGTAACGTTAGACTGGGCCAGCTTAGCTAAGACGCTCAATAGACTAGAGTCATGTTGTGCTTTGCTGTCACCAAATATGAGAATATCGTCCATCAGGTTGACGACGTCAGGAAGGCCTGTCAGGATTTCCAACATTCTTCGTTGAAAATACTCTAGAGCTGATGTAATCCCGAACGGCAACCTATGTGAAGCAGTACAGCACAAACAGCGTAATGAACGTGGTCAGCTTTTCTGAGGCCTTACTAAGTCGCACCTGATGGAAGCCAGAATTTGAGTCCATTTTGGAAAACCATTTTGCACCGGCAAGTGAGCCCAGTGCTTGGTCGACAGTAGGTAATGTGTATCTTTCTCTGAATACAAACTTGTTCAACTGCGTAAGGTCTACACATATCCTTACGTCTCCCAAGTGTTTTTGTACAGGCACAATGCTGGCACACCACTCTGTTGGCTCTTCGACTTTACGAATGACGCCCATTTGTTCCATCTTATCGAGTTCTCGTTTTAGAGGTTGCTGAAGCGGTATAGGAATCCTGCGTGGTGCGCTTATTGCATATGGAACAGCGTCTGGTTTAAGCCTTATTGTATACTCCCGGGCATAGTGCCGAAGTTGTTGAAAACCTCAGGGCACAAAACTCTGTAGTTGGATTCCTTGTGAGCCACAGAGTCAAAGAACTTGATGACTCCCAACTCTTCGAGAGCCGGCAAACCCAGCAGTACATGACGCAAAGGACTGACCACATAACACATCTGGCGAGAAGTTTGTCCCCTCCAAAATATATCCGCCTGAAACTTGCCCAGAACATTTAGGCGGTCGCCACTAGCGCCTGTCAAGACTTCGTCAGCCTTTTCCAAACTCGTGGGAAGTCCACGAAACGATGCTGGAATTACGGACACTTCTGCACCTGAGTCGACCTTTGCGAAAACAGGCACCGAGTGAAGCAATAGCTGAACCTAACGCGCTTTGGCGCCAGGCGCCTTGACCGCTCCCAAAAAAATCTCCCCAGTGTCCTTTTGTACAGACGACACTCGTACCTTTTACTGGTAACCTGGAGAAGTCCCCTTGAGGCACACGTTGCCGAAGTGTCCCTTTAAGCACCTGTGGTCCCTCGCTGGGCAGTTTGTCCTTGGGTGCGAGTTGCCTCCGCAGAAGATGCATGGTCCGTCGGAACGAGCTGATGTCGGCAGTGTTTCCTTATTGCGTTGCGGCTTCCTGTGGTAGCCCACTGCGTCAATGTCCTCACATGGCTTGCACGGTGTGTAGTCGTGAACTTCATTGGAGTTTCAAAGTTCTTCTTGCTGCTGCTGAACGGTCTCTTTTAGGCGGGCCCTCGCCAGGGCAGTTACGAGAGACAGCTTGGGATCCACTTGGAGTGACTCGGAAAGTTTTTCATCCTGCAGGCCCACGATGAACCGGTCCCTGATGAGGCGCTGCTTGAATCCTCCAAAGTCGCATTTGTCTGCCAAGACGTGTAAAGCAGTCATAAACTGGTCAATTTACTTGCCAGGCATCTGGCGCCGCTTGTGAAAGCAAGCACTCTCGTAGACAATGTTGCTCTTCTTGAAGTAATCATCGAACTTCTTGACCAGCTCAAATTTCTTCGAATCTTCTGCAGAGAGATTGAAGGTGGCGAAGATGTCCCTTGCTTGTCGGCCCATGGTATAAAGCAGAGTGCGTACTTGTGCCTCTTCTGAGCACTCGATCAGACCCAATGCATAGTGACAGTCGTCGAAGTGCAGTATCCATGCCGGCCACTCCGAGGTAGTGTCAAAGTCCAGCAGTGATGGCTGCTGAAGGCCCGACAGCGATGCAGTGGCCATTGCAGCCTACTTTTCTGACAATGTCTCGATCGACATTTTCGAATCACTTTTAAAAGTGGATAGATTGCACCACTTCTGACACAATGATGTAGCGGCGCCCGCCGCTATCAGTGCGTGATCGGCGAAAGACCAGAGGAGACTGTCGTCTAACTCGCCGGCAGGCGAAAAAGCCCCGTCTTTATTTCCACAGCAGTTTAAATAGAACCAGCGTGACGTCAACGACACGTGGTTCCATACACATGCGTCAGGCACAATGAATCGGCGCACCATGCGGGAGCGTGCTTTCAGCCGCACAGAAATACAATCCAGCACAATATTCACCTTTAGTCCTTGCTGTTAATCATCGCAATCAACCACCAGAAGATATTGTCTGCATAACAAACCATGACAAATTCACTCGCAAATTAAAGCTCCATCTTGGTGCCTGAACGACTTTGTGCAATCCTCAGACTTCTTATGTGCTTATACTGATTTGTTAAAAAAGAGTGCATAACATACACAACTTTTTTCGCTTAACTACTCCTTTAGCATGTGAATTCTCATCCTCGTTAGCTTACCCTGTTATGCTTTCCCTTTTAACTTTGTAAGATTCGTCTTTGTAGTAGTTTACGTTTGCTTCTATCTTTACTGTACTTGATTGTTGTACCGATTTTAAGTGTGTGTACTACTCCCCCATATGTAATGCCCTCGGGCCTTGAGGGTACATGAATAAATGATCTAGCCTATAAATCTCATGAGGCGCAACTTTCTTTGCTGTCTAGTAGCATGGCCTCATTCCATCAGGTGCCCCAATATTCCATCAGGTGCCATAAATAGAAAAAGGAATAGCACAACAGACATCTTTAAAATGAGAAAAGTATGCTGTCAAACCACTAGAATTTTATGCTAAATAGCAGCTCATAAAAAGCAATCTCAAAAGCATGAAAAATAACTTTGAACACAGCTCTAAGATGTCATAAGCTAGGCTTTTGTCATAAAATGAAATCTTCCTAAATTGTGTAATACAAACTCTTCTCCATATTTCGATGTCCAACAGTAGTAAATAAAGAGGTAGAGCCTTGTCTCTTAAGTTCTAACCCTTTGCGGTCATGTATCTGGACCACGCTGCCATGCGAAAATATTGGCTCTACCTTAAAGGGGCACTGACACCAAAATTTCGCTGCTAAGATAGCCTGCGAGATCGATTTTCGTGGACATACAGATGTCATCTACCAAATCTCAATGGCGAACACAGCTCCGAAGATAATTTAAATGAATATTGAAGTTCGCGTGCGCAATCGAGCGCTAGACACCGTACATCGCGACATCGACAGCAGCAAAGGTGACCTGAAGGGGACCCCCAACTTCCGCGACGTCACCACGGCAGCCGAGCTCCGAAAGTGCAGCTAGCAATGATGACGTATCCCGGCCGTGGCGGCTGCATTTCGATGGAGGCGAAATGTTGAGGCCCGTGTGCTGTGCGATGTCAGTGCACGTTACAGAACCCCAGGTGGTCGAAATTTCCGGAGCCCTCCACTACGGCGTCTCTCATAATCAGAACTGGTTTTGGGACGTAAAAACCCCACAAAACAAAAACAACAAGCAATGATGACGTCATAGCCGCCATTGCTTATTCGCTGCGGCTGCGTTAGTAGACTGCCGGCGACGCCATACCTCAAGAAAATAGTTGCCACCCAACAACGATGACAGCAACAGCGACAACAACGCGGAGGACGTGCGACAGGCGAAAGAAAATGAGCACGCGGCGGTTGTCGTGCGGAAGTGCATCACAGTTATGTGTGCTCACGTGTCCGAACTCGTCTACTCCATCGCGAGCGCTAGATGGCGCCAGTTTCACCGGGCGCCTCGTCGTTTTTTGAGCTCTCCCAAACCAAAACTGAAACTAGTGGGTAATAAACATGCCGTAAATAATTATCTGACGCGTGCTGGAGCAAATGATGTGCCGTGTTATGGCTAACAGGTCCCCAGCTACGTATTGCAGTGAAAAAACAGCAGACGAAAATTTTGGTGTCAGTGCCCCTTTAAGTCTACAAAGGGCTGAGATGCCCCCCTACCCCCCCCCCCCTAAAAAAAAAAAATAGTTTCACAAGTTTGAAGTGTCACTCCGCAAAGCCATTTCTGGATTTCTGGTTGAGTGAAACACTAAGACACATTACAAATTACGCAGATGACATTTACTCTGTAGTCAAGTTGCTTGTCCACAAGACCCTCTTGCATCTTCAACGCATGTCAAATCTCTTTGGCTTGTTTTGAACTGTACCTGGCCTGAGGAGGTGTGCAAATGCGCCTTTCACCTACATCCGTTAAGTTGCTGGGAGAGCTGTTTGGAAATTGATTTGGTTGAAACTCTAGAGCCTTAGCAGGTCAGGTGTTCTGGCATGCTGTTTGTAATGCATGTGAAAAATTATAAAGCTATTCATATTGGATTCCCGTTAGGGGGTGCTGACCAGTGCGGACGCGTCTGAGTATCGGCTCCCGCTTTGCTAAATGTTTTCGGCAGGTTCTTTTGGCTGAACCGCTACAACTACCATCCTTCAATGCCGTTCTTTGCAAGTAACCGGAGGACACCGAACTTTCACTGGTGGGTGCTTTTGACGACCTTTCACCGAGCCTGTTTTGGTGGACCATGTTGGCGCACCACCAAGCCTAATGCGCTCAGCCTAGCGGGGGGCCGCTAGGCGAGACGCTCGCGTGGGACGCTCGGCAAGACGTGTTGCTATGGCCTCTAATCCAGGCGTAGTGCATGTTCATGGCATGGATAGTACCCCAGAAGACGCAGAGTGCTCTGGCTGGGTAACAGCGCTGGGTAAAAAGAAGAGAAAAAGCGGGCCAGGCGAGCCGAAGACACCGGAGCCCGAAGCGCAGCACAAAGGCGAGAAACGCGGCCGCCGCATGGCTGCCCCACGGAGTGCGTTGAAACGCATTGTGGACGCCTTGAGGCTCCCCAGACTACCGAGGGAGCACTTCAAGATTATCGTCCACCCTCGAGGGGGGCTGGACGTGAAGAAGTCGAATTTGATACACCTTGCACGCGCGCTGGCCATGGCGGCGGCTCTGGTGCCAGAGCAGTCAAAGGATGACGCGGTGTGCCCCAATGGCATCCAAAACATTCTTATAATTTCCATGCCGCATGAGGCTAATGCGCACACCTATGCCAGGATCCAGAGGATCCACACGAAGGAGGGCCCCTTCGATGTGGCCGCGTACGTGGCGGCATCAGATGACACATGTAAGGGAGTGGTGCGCTGGGTAGACCCAGAGATCAGCGACGCCGATCTAAAGGCTCTCATCGTCAACCACCGCAACCCAAAGGCGTTGGAAGTACGAAGGATCAAGAAGACCCCCGTGATCGTGGTGCTGTTTGAAGGACACAAGGTGCCAAATCACGTGGTCTGCGGGACGGTTATGCTGCCTTGCGCCCTGTATCGCAGGCAAGTAGACATTTGCTACACGTGTGGACATCTCGGCCATAGAGCAGACGTTTGCCCTAACGGCGAAGACAAAAAGAAATGCCACGGTTGTGGCCTAGTTTCCCCACCAGAAGACCACCAGTGTGACCCAAAGTGTGCCATATGCGGCGGCGCACATCAGACGGCGGACCGCAAGTGCCGTACATCGTGCGTCAGAGGCGGCGGCGCCGGCGACGCGCCCAAGCGGCACAGGTGGCAGCAGCATCACGTGATGCCAGCGTTTCAAGCGGCAGAGGCCGCTCCAGATCCAGGGATCGTTCCGGGAGCAGAGCACGCTCCCGATCCAGGGGGCACCCAGGCAGCAGAGCGCGCTCCCGTTCCAGGGGGCGGTCGCGTTCTAGTGTTCACATCCAGACGGGGCCTACTTGGGTGGACAAGGTCACGGCGACGCCGACTGGAAAAAAGGTAACGCATGGTACACTGCCAGAGCAGACCGAGGATCCGCGTCTTGCGGCTTTAAGACAGGAGAACGCGCAGCTCAAGGAGGAAATGCGTCAGTTGAGGGCAGACCTCGAATTGATTCGGCAAGCACAAAATGGTCAGGGCAACACGTCGTCCACATTAGCACTAAAGCCAGTGCTGGGGCAGGCAAAGCGTAAGGCGCCTCCCCGTGAGTCGACCGAGGCCGCGATGAAGCTGATGGAGGAGACGCCCATGTCCACATCAACACCCGCCGCGACACTCGCGAAAGGATCGCTTGCAGAAATCCTCGATCGATTAGCGGAGACGATCAGGGCACAGTCCGGAGCTATCGAGCAGCAATCCGAGATTATCAGGCAACAGTCTGAGGCCATTGCTACTCTCAACCGCAGAATGGGGATAATGGAGGCTAAAGTAGTCGACGTAAGCAGACCGAAGGTGGTCGGCAAGGTTAAGAAAGCACAACAAAATTCCAAAGCATTGGCCAAATGCACCACGCTCAAGGGAATGCTAGCTAATTAAAGACACAATGGCGGGCAGCACGAATAGTTTATTTGTGTGGCAGTGGAATTGTGCGAGCTTCCACCGGCGTAAGGCCGCACTACAACAGTTTGTTAAAGCACAAGCGGACAAACCGCACGTCCTGCTCCTACAGGAGACCCTATGCGAGGACGCAACCTTCCCGGGGTACCGCGTTGTCTCGACGAGAGGAGACCATAGGAGAGGGCTAATTAAGATGGTTAAGAAGGAACTATCCTTCCAGAAGCACGAGATCACAACAGGCAGAGCTGATGCCCGCACTCAACTGGAGGCGCAGCTGATCGAGATAATCTCTAGTAGCAGGTTCAGACATAGCATATTTGTCCTCAATGTGTACAGCCCTCCGACAGATCAGAGGCAGAGTTTGCGTGGTCTCCTAAGCAGGGCAGTCGCCATAGCAGGTGCCAGACCTCTGATAGTGGCAGGGGACTTCAATGCCCCGCACATGGCATGGGGGTATAATAGACAAACGGCGAAGGGAGTTAACTTGGTCACGACGGCGGAAGACTGTGCGTTGACCTTAGTGGCGGACCCGCGCTTTCCGACGAGGATAGGCACCTCGGTCTCGAGGGACACGATGCCAGATCTGGCCTTTGTTCGAAATATTGATGCAGCCTGGACTAACCTACAGGAAAATCTAGGTAGTGATCATCACATTGTAGTACAGTTAAACCTGCTTATAACGAACCTCCATATAACGAATTCCTGGATATAACAAACTTTTTCTATTCCCCGCCGTTACTCCATAGAAGTACATGTATTTGAAACCTCTACGTAACGAAGTGGCAGCGGGACAACCCCTCGAAATAACGAATTGTCTCCACCGACAGCCTGAGATTTTGCCCCAAATTTTGTCACTTTTGCGCGAGCAACAACCGGAAGCACCTCCTCCGCCGCAACGGAATGCGAAGCGGCGGTGTCGCGCTTGGCGCGCTCAAAGACACGGCGACTGCGAGGCGAGAGCGAGCGCACGTGAGGAGGGCCTGCATCCCTTGACCCGGTGATCATCCCGCCGCGGGCGTGTCCTCTCCCGCTCACTTCAAACCTGCTCCCACCGCTTTCTGCAGCTGGCCTAGCCTGCCAAGCCGCCACCCTCCTTTTCCAGTTGATGTTACCGAGTCGCGCCGGTTTAAGAGAGAAAGGGAAAAAAAACGAGCTTTTTTTTTTTTTTCAACGTGCTAGCAGCGCGACTCTGGTTGCTGCGCGTGTCTGCACTTCGCTAACCTGACAGAAGGTGAGAGCGCTTGTTAGGCCTAGCTCGCGGGGTCACGGGCGGCGCGCCTCAAGGGAACTTTGCCCTTGACAACACAGGGATCGGGTGCACAGGAAATCGCGGGGTGATTCAAGGGCAGCGCGCGCGAAATGGTAAAAAAAAAGAACTGGAGACAAACAGCGGTAAACTGGAGGACACGGGCGCGCGTTCCGTGCGTAGTGTTCGCGGCTGACAAACGGCCGTAGTAGCATTCTCCGTCACCTTGGAAATCCTATCCTCAGAGGGCGCACACGCGACGCGTTGCTGCCGCAGCCTTTTTTTTTTTTCTTCCCTCCGCTCATTGTTAATTCGTTCCGCGCTCCTTCCTCCTCCACGGTGATTCGCTGCGCTTTTTTCGGGCCGCGCACTTCCTTTGTGAAGCCTGCTCCCTACCTCGATTGTCCGCGATTTCCGGGCAGCCGCATTATAGACGGGTTCACTGTTTGTAAACAAACAGGAATGCGCTGAACGGTGTGCCCAAGAAGCCTTCAGGTGCGGCACTTCCGGTACTACATTTTCAATGGACTGGACAGTGTTTGCCTATGGTGCATTTGAGTTTGTTATTCAAATAATTCTGGCGCATTCGTTCACATGTGTTTAAAGCGATGTCCAGCAACTACATGAAGGGGGTCGACGACGTCGAACGAGAGAGCTACAAGCATAAACTGCAGAGGAGAGAAGAGTTGCCTGATCCGCTGGATAGGGAAGTTGTAGCCTGGAAGGCAGCTACGCGATGAATTGATGAACGATCTGTGTAACTGCATGTCAGCCGATGTTGCTGAGCGAAGTTATGCTAACTGCAGAATTCTTGCGAAAGATAAACAAGATTGTCCAGCTTTAGGACAAGCCTATTAAACAGCAATAAAATTATAATTAAAGGCAACAAGCAGAGAGCAAGTCGGCTGTGATGGAGCATGCCTAGTTTTCTTAAAATCACAGGTTAAACCGATGGCTAACTTTACCATGACTACTTAAAAACTTTACTGTGACCATTTGAAAAGGTCGTAATATAATGATAATCTGTTTTTCACATAAGGGGTGGAGTTGTGTACGAAATGCCACATAGCATAAATGTGTAGCCTATGCGCTTTATCACACGTGGTCTAAGCTGCCAAAAACGGGTTAGTTGACAAACGCAAAGGTTTGGTCTAGGCACACATCATGATGGAACAATGTTGTTGTTGTTTTGTGGGGTTTTACGTCCCAAAACCAGTTCTGATTATGAGAGACGCCGTAGTGAAGGGCTGCGGAAATTTCGACCACCTGGGGTTATTTAACGTGCACTGACATCGCACAGCACATGGGCCTCAACATTTCACCTCCATCGAAATGCAGCCGCCGCGGCCGGGATTCGATCCCGCGACCCTCGGATCAGCAGCCGAGTACCTTAGCCACTAGACCACCGTGGCGGGCCAATGATGGAACATTAAACATTATATTGGTGCGCTTGTGCCACACCGGGTACTTTTTGATACGAGAGATTGGCGCGGATCGGAATCGATCGTGATCTAATGTGCTCGGTCTGAAATCATATGAAACGTACTCATTATATAATGAAATCAGGTGCGGCTGAGTCACACAAAATACTACGGTTTAATTTCTTGCGAGTACACTATTTACGAACCAAACTTTCAAGTCAACCTGCCTACGTCTATAGTCCGAGCTCACACCGAAAGATAAATTAGCTAGGGTGCGACGATGTCCATTGGCGGCAACACGGCAGGCGATGAGTTAGTTGCTCGCACCAACGCCAAACCACTCGCAGGCATCGCTCTCATAAAAAAAAAAAAAGCAAACGCACGGCAACAAAACGTGAGCACCGCGACGTATACTATGCGGCGATTCATGTTGAGCGCAGCTGCTTTGGTGTCCTGAGTGCTGCTTCGAACAGTACACATCACTGATAAGGCTCCAACTACAAGAAACACCTTTACGATGGATTTTTGGCCTTAGGCAGCTTTCACGTTTTGCTATCCACTTTAGGCATCAGCGCGATTGTGTGTCGTGGGCGGAATGCAACGGCGTCCAACGTGTACCTTGTAATTAGGGACCTTAGACTAACATCTGCGCATTGCCTCTGTGCCATTAGAGTATGCATTGAGCTTTATTTGCCTTTGATGAACTGGACAGAAGAAATCTGCGCGCTGTTTGTGGGATTCCAGTTTTCTCGCCTGGTCGCTGGGCTCCTTGCGCTCATGTGTCGCGAAATATAACGTTTTGACTTGCGATAGCAAATTAGTTGCGGACCGCAGACTGCATCCTGGCACCACACAACAGCGCCCGAGTCGCGAGCGCTTCATCACAATAATTCTATCAGCGGAACACAAGCAGCCGCGGCCACCGACGCACGCTGAAACCACGCGAAAGCAAGGTAAACAGGAAGTTTTCTAGGGCACGTTTCCGGTGAACACCCAATGTTGCCAGAGAACGGCAAGCGCTGGCGAAACCGTCTATAACCGGTCCTTCATATCCGGAAGGGGGGGTGAGGGGGGCTCCACATTAAGCGGTATGCGGGGGGGTCAGAAAAAACCGCATTACTGCCGGTCCTGTACTATAAGCGGTCACATAAGTGTTCTCAGCTGTAAATGTTTTCTCGCCCAAAATAATTGTTTTGGGTCAGCTCTGCCGTCTGCAACCGTTTTGCTTACTTAAGCGTTTATTTATCGAATTTTCGTGCCGAACCTGCATATAACGAAATCCTCTTTATAACGAAGTTTTCCGGGAATTTCTCAATTTCGTTATATCCAGGTTTAACTGTATTATCAATCAAGCTCAGAGCGGCCCCGCTTAGGATATTCAGGTACGTTGACTGGGATATCTTCCGAAAGATACGGGACGATGATGAGTCGCAATACGATTCACTGGAAGATATGTTCGCGCAGATCAAGAGGGACGTTGAAAAGGCCACCAAGGAATTATCCATGGACCTCGAAACCCCCAAGATGGACACGCGCCTAGCGCATCTTTTGGAGGCTAAGAGGTCTGTGGTTGAGAGGTGGAAAACGCACAGGCTAAACCGCAGGCTTAGAAAGAAGATCGCGGAGCTTGATCTCAGCATAGAGGAACACTGCCTGGAGCTCAACAGGCAAGAGTGGAGCCAGGCCTGCTCGGCAGCAGATGGGCGAATGCGCAGAGGGGGAAAATGGAACCTTCTTAAGCACCTGCTCGATGATAAACAGACCAAGGGGAATCAGAGGCTTGCCATAGACAGACTAATCCATAAGCAAAAAGAAGGAGGACTTCCCGATACGTCCCTTCTCGAAGATCTGGCACAGAAGTATCTTCCGTTAGGGAAGGATCAACTACGACAATGCCCTCAATACGAGGGGGATGACGCGCCAAAACTTGATGATGCATTTTCGGAGGCGGATGTCCGGGAGGTTCTTCACAATCTTAAAGGCAGGTCCGCTCCTGGGCCGGATGGCATAACCAACCGGCTCCTGAGGAACCTGGACGACCGGTCTATTAGCGCTATTACTAAAGAAATCAACAGGGTGTGGGAGGAAGGTAATGTACCCGACTCGTGGAAGCAGGCGACAGTGGTACTGATTCCCAAGCCTGGAAAGCCCCCAAGCCTGGACAACCTCCGGCCCATTTCGCTAACGTCGTGTTTAGGTAAGGTTGCCGAGCACATGATACACAACAAGATTTCAAAATATATAGAACGCGAGGCGTTGTTCCCTTACACTATGGTAGGGTTCAGACCATCACTTTCTACGCAAGACGTCATACTACTTCTTAAAAAACAGGTAACTGACAACAGGACCAGTGACGTTAGGGTCATTCTGGCACTGGCCCAAAGCCTTCGACACCGTGTCTCACGACTTTATCTTAAAGGAGATTTCGGCGTTGCACTTGGGAGGTCGATTTTACGCTTTCGTGGAGTCTTCCTGAGAAGTAGGACAGCGGTCGTCAAGGTGGGGCAAATGAAATCAGAACCATTCGCGTTAGGCAACAGAGGCAAGCCACAAGGGGCGGTGATCTCTCCCCTCCTTTTTAACATTGCAATGCACGGGCTCTCGAAGCGGCTGGCCGCCGTACCAAATGTGGGACATGCGCTGTACGCCGACGACATTACGACCTGGTGCCCGGGAGGCTCGGAGGCGGCCATGGAACAGGCGCTCCAGGAGGCCCTGGATGTGACCGAATCCTTTCTGGAGGGCACGGGTCTCCCACTCTCCCCAACCAAATCGGAGCTCATCTTATATAGACCATCCAGGCAGGGGGTTCGTGGGCTAACACCGCTTGAGCAGATCCCCATAGATGTGTACACGCGTGATGGCCAGAAGATCCCCAGGGTGACTTCCATCAGAGTTCTAGGATTGCTGCTCGATGCCAGGGGCTGTAACGCCAAAACAATAGCACATCTGACCTCGAAAACAGAAAATATCCTCAGATTAATCATGCGAGTATCAAATAAGAAGGGGGGGGGCTAGGCAAAGACAATTTACTCAGGGCCCACAATGCTTTCCTTATGAGTCACATCAATTATGTTGTTTCGGCCCTGCAGTGGACTAGGACTGAAAGGGACAAGCTCGATACATTGATGAGGAAAAGCGTTAAGAAGGTGCTGGGTATCCCAGTCACTGCGAGCGCGGACAGGCTAATGCAGCTTGGCGTTCATAACACCACCCTTGAACTAGTACAGGCGCAACGATCAGCACAGATCACGAGGCTCTTGGGCTCCAGCGCAGGTAGGCACCTCTTGGAAGCGGCGGGCTTGCAGCCGCGTTACAATCCTAGTGAGACGGTTCAGCTAGACGAAAGCGCCCGAGGGACCTATGTTGTCGGTCCCTTCCCTAGAAACATTCATCCACAGCATAATATGCCAGGGCGATATTAAAGAAAATGGTCGGCTTGGAAACTTTCGTGGACGCAGCTCAGTACGGGCGCTCCGGAAAATTTGCTGTCACAGCGGTCAGCGAGAAGGGCAACCTCCTATCTGCGGCCTCGGTAGGCGCTGTCACAGCAGACGTGGCTGAGCAGGTGGCGGTTGCGTTGGCGATGCAGGATTCTACGAGGCCGTATATCTACACTGACTCACGCGCAGCCGTGAGGGCTTTCGCTTCCGGAATGATTGCGAACCAGGCAGCGGCGCTTTTGAGAGGCAAGTCCAGCGCTAATTCCGATGCTGTGCACTACATCACGTGGTTCCCCGCACACATGGGTGACAGCGTGCTGCCGGGCCACCCGAATCCCAATGAGATTGCTCATAGCCGTGCGCGAGAACTCACGCGCCGCGACGGCAGTACGTCTTCATTGGATCCGAAGGAGATCGGCCACCGTGACCCCTTACTAACGTTCCACAAGATCGTCTCCCACTATAAAGAGTAACGCAGGCGCTTCCCGCCTCCGCACCCAAAATTATGTAGGTCTCAAGCTATCACGCTTAGGCTGCTTCAGACGAGGTCATATCCCTCACGCGCTTTCCTTAGCAGGATTAACGCCGAAATTGATCCACGGTGCCCGGACTGCAGGGGGGAGTTCAGCACCCTAGCACACATGCTCTGGCAGTGTCCTGCGTTACAGGACACGTCACTCATCTGCGAACAGGACTGGGACAAGGTCATCAAGAGTTCAGAACTCAAGCACCAGTCCGAGGCCGTCCAGAGGGCCCGTGAAAGAGCGGAGAGGCTTGGCCTCCCGATTCCGACATGGGAGCAGCCAGCGGCGAACCGGAGGCCTCAGCGTGGATCCTCCGGCTAGTCCCTCAGGACCTAAATAAAGTTCAATGTCTGTCTGTCTGTCTGTTCACATTGGAGGGGTTCACACATGAGTGCTGCCATAAGGCACACAACTTCACTGTGCAGCACCATTTCGAAGTGACGTCCGGCTTCCTTTCCTGGCTAACATCACTCTGCTCAGCTAACAGTGGCAAATCTCCACAACATGATGTAGAGACAGTAATTAATAAGAGCTATAATACTGTCAACCTCCTTACAAAACTAATGAAAAACTAATCAAAACTAATGAAAAAATTTGTCACCTAATGAACAGTAGGAGACAAAACTTGCCACCGAACAGTTGATGATGGTCTCAGGCTGGTTCTGAGAGCCTCCATTTTCACCTGAACTAAATTACTATGACCTGACATCATTTATAGAATCGCTGCTACTTGAATCATCAAAATCATTAACTGCACCACAACAGAATCACAAGAAGCACACCATTCTCAGGAGGAACTGGAGCATCTGTCATCTTTGCAGGCAATGTGACCACATTATTTAAGCTGCCATTCAAAAAACACTAACTACACAGAAAGCGAACAATAACTACGTAGAAAATGCAATTTCACACAATACCTTCATGTTATTAATGACCCGTGTTACATAGTCCCAGTAAGAAACACATTAACACTTGCCTTTTACTGAAATGTATCATAAACACTTCCCTGCGGATGTTCCACATTGTTGTGTAGTCAGGGTTACTCTGAAGGATTTGACTCGTGATATACAGCAGTTCATCGTCAAGTTCTTGATTCCATCGCTGCATTAGACATGAACAAAATGAGTAAGAGCATGAATCATAGATGGTGTCAATAATTATCACATGCTTACTTTTTCATTTACTCGTTGAGTTGCAGCTTTGTAAATTTTCAGTTTTTTCTCCCTTTCCTTTCTTTTCTCCTCTTCTTGCTCAGCAGTGGTCTTAACCTTCACACGTCCATGCTGGAGAAAAAGAAATAAAAAGTGCATTCAATCTTCTACAACCACAAAACATTTTCTAAAATGGGAATTATGTTTTTTTTTTTTTTTCAAGCTGTTACAACAAATAACCTACCAGCAGTCATTCCAATGTACTGTGTGACACTCGAGCAGAGAAAATGTAGACGTTTTACACATGTGCAATCCTCCATTACTAAACATATCCGTCTTAATCTTACAAAACACAATAGTGCCTAGTGCAATAAATACAGGAAGGAAAGCATGTACGCATTTAACAGGCAAGAAAAACATAGGCACATTAATAATTTCCTCACTAAGCTTCATAATAGTGGCCAATCATTTGTAGGCCAAGTAAATCCAGTGTAATTCTACAGACACATGCTGTAACCATGCTATAACACAACATGATCGCTGGTGTAATTTTTGACATTTCGCTTTTACCAGTCCAACAAACTGAGTGTTTGCCATCTTTTTGCTCCTGATGTAATAAGTGTAAGGCGTTCAAGCGAACAGTTCTTGAGAAATCCCTCCCAAGGTGCTGCCTCCTGAAGACTAGAAGAGGTTCTCATTAGCAATAAGCAGAGTTTGCTGAATGGCAATGAGTGACTTGCTATCCAGTCAGAATGCTAGTGGACAGCATTGAGCTTCATTCAGATGTGACAGTTGTTGAAACTAGATGAACAGTCATAGGTTTGCAAACACACAATGCTATGCTCTGGGTGGCACTCCACATGGCCTCTACTCTGTCAACTGCCTGCTGAATCTGACGAAGACACCGTGACACAGTTATAAGGCGGCGTGCTGCTGTGCAGAGCAGCCTTGCAATTAGTTTGAACATGGCACTGACGGTTCATGGATCGTGCGGGGCCCGAAAGCAGGGCTTAAAGTCAGGGGGGACCTGGCCCCACTTCCATTCTTTAAGGAGAGGCCTGGCCCCCTCCTCTTTCGGCAAGTCAACTGAAGCACCTGTTGCGATTGGGGGCAGACGGGGAGTGGGTGCCTAGGCCGCCACGAAGGTGGTGGAGTCAGGAGTGCCGGATATTCAGGAAGTTAGGAGAAGAAACAAACAAACTATATTTACATGATATTCACATGATAAGTACAAGACTTTAAAGAGGAACTTCTTTCATGTGAGCCGAGTCGGCATCTCTCTGGTTGAGCTCCGTGGCCCCCGACAAAAACTTGTATCCCCTGCCATGGGTGAAGATAGGAGGAAGGGAAGGAGGTCCGCAGTCAGGTGACCCCTGTCAGCGAATCAATGACAGTCTGAACTGCACCACCAGGCTAGCACGTGCTTTCCCATGCTCTGGCCGGGCTCCCAGCTGGTAGCCTCCATTCCGTTTCCCACAACACTGGCTTGCCCCGAGGTCAGCAACAGCAGTTAACAGCAGACGGACAATGTCCCGCAGTGCTGCGGGGGTCTTCCATGGCAGGCCGAGGCGAGGAAACAAAGGGTAGGTTGAACCACTGACGCTGGCAAGTCTGCGCAGCTACTTGCGACTCTGTGCGTGACAGCGGTCACCCCTCCTTTCCATTGACTGGAGGCCGCATCAGCCAAGGGAACCTCCTTTGCGGAACCACGATCACAACTGCCCGTCCACCGCCAGCAGAAGGGCTCCAACGGGTGCAGCTCATCGGTGCACATGAAAAGGGCTGGCAGTGTAGTATGGTCGAAGTGTCTGCCCCGAAATGGGATCAGTAGGTCCATGAAAACCAGTGCCATCGGTTGGAAGGTCTCTGCAGGTCGAAAGCTGGGAAATGGCATTAACGATCAAAACCACACAGCACCGGAGCAACGACAAGGCAAGCACACAACCTGTCCCGAGATATGCCAGGTTATCAAGCTCTCTCCCTTCTATATTCCTAAACTTGAATTCCCTATCAGCAGAAGAGTAACTGCACTGTGAAGTGCTGCAAGAACAGCCCTAAACAAAATTACAATGTTAGGGCAACTCACTTTTGAATTTTGATCTCAGCCTTATCTTAAAGAAGGTGCAAATCACCTCGACTCTGTGCAAGACGACGAATGAGACTAGATTGACAGAATCAAAATACCAAACAAACTCCTCTTCAGCATCTCGCTTTGTATAATCGAATCGACAGGTGTACTGCACTGATACCATGCTGCCAGAGGAACGCACACCCACAAAATAAAGGAAACAAAATAATGAAAGAAATGGTGTTAAGTATTTTGGCTCTGAAGGGGTATGCTCATCAGCCTCTGCTGAGGGCATCTACATGTCTATCTTTGTGCCCCTTTTTGTAGCGGACTTCACATTTCGGGGAAAGACACCACTCATTATGCAATTTGTATGAACAACTCAGCCAATGCTTCTGTACTTTCGTCTGACAAAACTAAACAGTACACACGGATTTAAAGCCTTAACTCTTGTACTCTTCTCAAGTACAGCTGCATCACTCTCTCACCTAAAACTCCGCATATATCTGTGGTATTCCAATGACTCTCCTAGCCCATGCCACTAAGCTTTTCATAAATACGTTTTTGTAACTCAGCGGCTACATGCTTAGGCATAGATCATAAAACGCCTGTCCACTTAAACAAAACACAATATGCGAATTATAAACGTGTAACCTTTAAGTACAAATGAAGTCAATCAAGTATCCATAAAGCTTGCACAAAAAACCAAAAAAATTCAAAATGAATTTCTCAAACAAGCTTCAGTAGTGAAAACAAACATACACACAAAAGAAAATGCCCATCTTAAATGAAAAAAATCCACAGCATATCCACGGAGCGAATGATGATGCGTGGGCGAAGCTCCGCATGTTCATCGTAGATCGTGCAGAGTCCCGGATTAATTTAGTTAGCGCGCATGCTACGAATCCTTATGGTTCAACTACGCACAAGTGAAATCTCCCACCAGCACTTCATTGCAAGTCAAGATCCAGTGCCTATATATATATATATATATATATATATATATATATATATATATATATATATATATATATATATATAGGTGGCCGGTGAATGGTTCTCCAGCACGAGCAGTCGGTATTTTTTAATCAAGAAATTCGCTAGAAGACGCTGCCTGTGCCAACGTCTCTCGCGGGTGAGGGCGCGTTCTCCTTCTTTGCGAGCTGGTAGAGCGTTCATCGAAGAAAGAGCGTTTCCATAGTCAACGCGCGCCTTTCACGCTCTCTCTCTCTCTGTCTCTCTCTCTCTCTCACAAGACAGCAGATGGAAGTGTGAGAGAGCTCGCGCGCCGGGAGGCACGCGCCGAGGGCGAGCGCGAGCCTCCCGGCGGCGCGAGGTGGCTACATACATACTACTACAGGGGAGGGAACAACCTACACCCTAAGGAGCTTCGCCCCTAAAAAAAGATAACCAACCAAACAAAATGGCCCGATCTGCTAATCCCTTACAAAAAATTGCATGTTCTTCTGACAAGGCTCATGTATGACTCCTATACCTTTCAGTTGAACTCATGGTGGTCGTGCGCTGAAAGTCTTTCTCATTGCGCGAGGAATACACGGTGCTCGACACCTCTTCTCTCTGCCTTGGACCCCAACAAAATTCTTTGCTGGTGCCTTGCCTTTCTCAGTTCTTTCCGCGACTACACAAAGCTTCACGACCCTGCACTCCTGCGACGCACCCCTAACGCACCATGAAGGGAACTATGAGAAGCTATCCGTTTTCATCCGAAACAAGCCTTTCTGCTCCCTTTGTTTAGGCGGACCTCAAACCTTCGGTGCGAGCTCAACATGCGTGACAGACCTATTGAGTCCAAAAGTACCGCTTTTTGGGCTAGTTGGTTAGATGCATTTGACGGAAACATAGCGCTAGAACACACGGACAAGGAAGACGACACGAGCACTCACTTTCAACTCATGATTTACTGCCAGAAAGCACGATATTTATGAACACGCACACAAAAAATCCTTCGTCATCACACATGGAAACGAGCAGCATCAAGAAAATTCAATTCACTTTCCATGAAAGCAACAGAAGGGCTACTAACACAACTATCACCTGCTTTTGATATCAGGATAGCTTTGACAATTTCTCTGGTATCTTTATCAGCACTTCTGTACACAACCACACAATCATAAAGAAGAGGCTGACAACCACAATCGTTGCAATGAATAGAGACATGTCCATCTCGATAGCGACCTAATTTTTGCTTATGCTCTTTTAATCTCTCGTTCAAGCATCTCCCAGTCTGTCCGATGTAAACCTTACCACAAGAAAACGGAAAGCGATAAACAACCTTCTTTGTACATGACACAAAATGGGACTGATGATTCTTTTTACACCATACCTGTTTCTTAGCAAAGGGATCTGTGGCTTTGCATATGCTGAGCAATTTTTCTGGGGCAGAAAAATATGACATCAACATTAGCCTTGAGTCCAACTTTCTTCAGTGCATGCGACACATGATGTATATATGGCACAACAACCTTTTTGTTATTACAAATAGCTACGCATGTTGCATGTTCTTTATTTAATTTGTTGAAGGCACTTCCCGGTAAGCAAACAGAAGGCAACTTGTTGAAGGCACGGATGAGGATGAGGATCTGCAACCCCGGCGTTGGAGTCACGGGAAAATCAGAAGCTGGCGAACGACCTCACAGCGAGATTGGGACGACCTCAGCCATTCCCGCCGGCGCCCTGGTAGCGCCCGGACGTCGCCTCTCTCGGTTCCATGGCTCTCGGTCAGCACCAGAAGCCCCTCAGGAACACTGCAGTCGAACTCCGCTGTCTGCGGAGCAATTCACAAACAGACCTCATATTGTCCGAACAGGCAGAATGCCTCGTCTCCAAGCACAGTCGGCTCCTCCGAGAACGTCTGGGATCGCCCTGGCTTGGTCGGGAGTCCCGTGTTCAAGCCCAGAACTCGACGACACGGCCCACAGCACAAGCAACCTGCAACCAGGTTTCCAAGCCCCGTTCTCCTCTCAATCTGATCCGTTCTTCTTCTTTTCCTTCTTCTCCCAAGCAATTCGTGCCACCTTGTGATTGGGTCCTCGTCCGCTCACGTGGCCATGCCACCGCCCACTAACGTCTTCTTTATTTTTCGATGCTCGAGTCTCTTAGGTGGTCCTGCGGTTAACTGTCTGTCATGTCTTCATATGCACTCAAAGCGCTACACTTTCAGCCCCCGCATGGTTGCGCTATTTGTTCACAAACTTCACTCATCACAAGAGTCCCCCCCCCCACGAAAAGTTTTTTTTTTTTTTTTTAAGAAACTAGGCGTCAGATGAGTGACATACAAACAAAATATGACTTGAGATGCACAACTGATGTAGTACAGAGGTACGTCAACCTGAGTACCACTCACTCATTTAGGCTACTCATAAAATCGGCTCCAACATTTTCTGAGCCTTTTATATGCTCGACTCTAAAGGAATACTCTTGTAAGACAAGACTCTGCCACAGAACTCTACTATTCAGGTGTTTTGCCTGCACTAGATACAGCAAAGGCTGGTGGTCAGTCTGTATGATAAATGTGGTCCCATAAAGATAGATGATGAATTTCTCGATGGCCCATACGATTGCTAAACAATCTCGTTCTATGGCCGAGTATCTCGTTTCGCGTGGAACTAGCTGTCTGCTTGAGTAGGAGACGGGGTGCAAGACGCCGTCATATTCTTGCATAAGAACAGCTCCTATGCCCTTGTCGAATGCATCCGAGCGTACTATGTATTCTTTATTGAGGTCTGGTGCCTTGACGATCAAATGGGACGCTAGTGCAACCGTTATAACATCAAATGCAGTTTCCCTTTCCAGCATTCATGTCACATGGTTGTTCTCTCGCTTGCGAGTCATTTCCACCAAAGGCAGGACCTTCTCGGCGTAGTATGGAATCATATCTTGATAGTACCCGGTGAGGCCTAAAAATGAACGGACTTGCTTCTTGGTTTCAGGTTTTGGGGCGTTGGGAATTTACTTGACCATGCTTTCCATTGGACGGACCTCTCCACCTCCCAAGACATGACCCAAGAACGCAATAGAGTGCGCTCCAATCTCACGCTTTTGGGGTTTCACTATCAAGCCTGCTTCTCGTATTCTTGTAAACAGTTTACTGAGCGTCTCCAGATGTTCATTATATGTTTGCATAGCAACGAGTACGTCATCTATATAATGCACCACGTTCGGGATTCCCACCAACAAAACCCTCATCAGCCGTGTCAAAATAGCCGAGGCCATCTTTATGCCGAATGGCATATACAAGAAGTGGTAATGGCCAGACTTCGTAGAAAAAGCTGTCTTTTCTCGGGCATGCACTTCCAATGGCACCTGCCAATATCCTTTCGTCCAATCCAGCTTGGAAAAGTATCTTTTTCCTCCCACTTCTGTGAACATGACGATGATGATGTGTGCTGTTTTATGGCGCAAGGGCCAATTGATGGCCAAAGAGCTGTGAACATGACATCCGTGCTAGTAATAGGCTCAGCGTCGGATACCAGTACGCCATTTATACGACTGAAATCGATGCATGCGCATTAAGTGTTATCAGGTTTCTTGACAAGGATCAAAGGAGAATGGTATGGTGAGTGCGATCTTTCTATCACTCCAAGCTTTAGCATATCGTTTACCTCTTTTTCAACAATCACCTGCACAGAAAAAAGTAAAGGATATCGAGGCGTGTTAATTGGATCTGACGTTGTCAATTCAACTCGACCTTCAAGCAAGTGTGTTCTTCCTGGTATCTCTGAGAAAATATCCTTATGTCCCTGTAACATCTTTTCTACTTGCATCTTTTGGGTTTCACTCAAGTCCTTTGATTTCTGGATAGCTTCAATTCCTTGACCTCCTCCGGGGTTAAAGCTTGGAAGTGGATTATCAGTTTCTTCTTCCTCCACCACAATGAATGTAGATGCTTGAATTGTCGCTAACGGCTCGCATTCTTCGTATTTTTTTAACATGTTAATATGGAACTTCTTAGTGTTGCCCATCTATAACCAATAATCGAAGTCTTTTTTTCTTTCCACAGACAGTGAAAGGACCTTTCCAATGCATCAGAAGTTTACTTTGCTTAGTCGGTAGTAATACCAGGCCTCGCTCTCCAACCCTCAGTTGTCGGCAACAACTCTTCTGGTAGTAATACTTCTTTTAGCCACTTGTGCCTTGCTCAGATTTTGATTGGCTAAGTGGAGTGTCTCTTCGAGACGCTCTCCAAGTTCCAGCACATATCCGTGAGTAGTCTTCACTTCGTCGCTGAGCTCATCTTTTGTCCAAAGCTCTTTAAGCACGCTTAGTGGACCCCGTGCTTGACGACCATATATTAATTCGAATGGCGAGAAGCCGAGACTTGTCTGTGGAACTTCCCGGTAAGCAAACAGAAGAGGTGCGAAATATCGATCCCCCATCTTCGGTTGCTCCTGGCATAGCTTGCGCAACATTCCCCTCAGCGTGCCATTAAAATGTTCAACCATACCGTTACACATTGGATGGTACGGAGTGCAGCTGAGGTGCTTTATGGCCAGCATGTCATTGACCTCCTTCATTAAACCGGATGTGAAACTTGAAGCTCTGTCACAGAGAATCTCTCGTGGGAATCCAATTCTGGAGAGCATTTCCAGTAGACCTTCAGCCACAGTGGCTGAGTCGATGGCTGTTAATGGGACAGCATCAGGGTACCTCATGGCGAAATCTATCAGGGTCGGGATGTAACGGTTCTCTTTGCTCGACATGGGAGATAGAGGACTGATGATGTCCACTGCAACGCGTTCGAATGGTGTTTCTATGAGTGGCATTCGCCCTAGTGGAGCTTTGCCAAGTTTCCCTTTGTGAAATGTTCTTCAGCAAGCGTCACATGACCGGACATATCTCTTAATGGCCTCTTGGATGCTGGGCCAGTAAAATGCAGCAAGAATCCTCTCGGTAGTCCTTTTTATACCCTGGTGGCCTGACAACACATTTTCGTGAGCCAGTACCAAAACTTGGGTATGAAGTTTCCTTGGCACCACGGCTTGTGGCACCGTCTTCCCTGGACAGCATTTGTATAATCGGTAGAAAATTCCGTTCTCCCTGTAAAAGGATTGCATGGTCGGTCCAGCGCCAGGAATGAATTTGCCAATCTTCTTTCTGCATACCTCCAAACTGGTATCTTGTTCTTGCTCCACTTGAAAAGGCTTCCTTGACATTTGATAAACTTTCAAATCCATTTTGTGCAGCTCTTTCGCCATTTTAGCGCCGATGAACGCTGGATTGCTCTCTGGCTTGTAGACGGCCACGTCTTCATGTCTCATGCTTGCACTTCCAATGCACTTCCCAGGACCTCTCCAGTTTTTGTCAGGGTTCGCAGGGTCCCGTGCTTCCGGAATATTTCCTACTATCATATCGTACAGGGGATTTTGCAAACACTTGACGATGGCCTGGCCGGAAAAGAATGGTGAGGATATGGTACCTTCTGCCTCCTCAACCTCAACACTGCTCCCATCAGCCGGCAGCAGTGTTGCCTTGGTGCCGATCAAAGCTTCATCGGGTACCAAAAACTGCCGTGTGACCACGCTATTGCTGCCAGTGTCCCGCAACACGGATACCTCGTGTCTATACAATTCTCCTTGCAGCACCAGCATACTGTAGATTTCCGTGGCTTGATATCCAGACGCTTGCCTAGTATTTTGGTTAGGCCATCTCGACCTCTCGTGTCTTGAAACCTCGATTAGTGACGAAAGACATGCTGTGGCTTCCTTTCCTCCACCACCTTTCCGTCTGCAAGATTGGGTGTCATGACCCGCTTTCCAGCAGAAGCCACAATAGGGTTGACTAACTTTTGCGCAACAATCTGACGCCTGATGTCCTGGTTTGCCACAAACAAAACATTTGGCTGATGACTTGCCAAGTTCACCAAGGCTCTTCTGTCGGGTTTCTTTTTTCTCTCGGAAAACAAGCAGGTTGCTTTGCCACTGCGCTTCCATGAAATGGTCAGCCACTTCTGCTATTTGCTGAACCGTTTTGCAGTTTCTTTCGAGAAGAAACAGTAAAAGGCGGTTATGGCAATTGTTCAAAAGCTGTTCCGCGACCATCAAATCTCGCACTACTTCGAAAGTTTTGCCTTGTTTGGCCATCTCTACCCATCGATCAAAAAAACTAAACAGCCTAGTGGCGTACTGCTTAGCTGTTTCATTGTTGAGAGGCGTACTACAACGGAATTTCTCCCGATAGCCCTCAGCAGTACAGCATAGACCGCTTATAACGTAAGTCTCCGGAATCGCGAATACCCGCACTATAAGCGGTACCGCACTATAACCAAAACAACATTTTTCAAAGTCTACACGTGTGTAAAAACTGTCGAACAGGTAGCGGCACTTGTTAGACATTCGAAGCGTGCGACCGGGCTGCTTTCACCCGCTTAAAAAAAAGAAAAGAAAAAAATTGATATTTCAAAGATTTAAGTCCGCGGCCGCGCTGTGCAAAAAAGAAAAGGAAAGTGCGGACTTCCCGCGGAACCGGACTGCGCAGAAACGGGAACCGATTACTGCACGCGCTATCCTTCGTTTTCTGTGACGTGTGCGCGATGGCAAAAACGTACTGATCGCAAACCGCCATTCGAGTGGTGCACCTGCCATCCATGCCTTCGCTTCCGTTGTCGAAGTGATTCGTCCGCGTTTTAAACGCGGCCGCCATGAACCACAGTCGCCCGCGGCACCCTATGTGCAGCCAGCACCGAATAGCTAGCGCTTGTTAGGCCTAGTTTGTGGGGTCACGGGCGGCACGCCGCATGGGAAGCTTGCCTTTGACAACACAGGGATTGGGTGCACAAGAAGTCGCGCTTGCGGGGTGATTCAAGGGCAGTGCGCGTGAAATGATTAAAAAAAAAATGGGGTCAAACACCGGTAACGCGGACATCATGCGATCGCAAGCGCGCTTTCCGTGCGGAGCGCGCGTTAGGAGCTGACAAACGGCCGTGGCAGCATTCTCCGTGGCCTTGGCAATCCTATCCTCACAGGGCATGCCCGCGACGCGCTGCTGCCGCGGCCTTTTCTTTTTCTTCCCTCCGCCCCTCATTCATTCGTTCCGCGCTTTTCCTCCTCCATGGTGATTCGTTGCGCTCTTCTCGGGCAGCGCACTTCCATTGTGAGGCCTGCTCCGTACCTCAATTGTCCGCCGATTTCCCAGCAGCCGCATTATAACCGGTCTTCCATCTCACGGAGCTGCACAATAAGCGGTATGCCTATACATTAAGTTCTATGGGAGGGTAAATGGGGGTCAGAAAAAACTGCATTATAGCCGGTCCTGCACTATAAGCGGTTACGTTATAGATGGTCTCTGCTGTACAACGGAAATGTTGGAGCAAAGCCTTTTTCGCAGAGTCATAGTTTAGTGAGTCTTCAGGCGACAAACAGCCAAACACCTTTAATGCCTCACCATCAAGGCACAAACTCAGGGCAGTTGCCCATTTCTCTTTCGGCCATTCCTGACCACTAGCAACAAGCTCAAATCACCTTAAATAAGCATCCAAATCATCCCGGTTGTCATTGAACATGAATATTAGACTGTGAGCCAACGATGGGCGTGCTCCATCCGTTTCATAGACTCAAGTGGTTGACTCTGCAGAGCCTATAGCTTCCACTATCCTAAGGCGTAGCTCCAGTGCTTTCTGCTGAAGCTCCAATCACTGCCTTGTTGCCTGGCGTTCGGCGACCCGTTCCTCACGCGCTTTATTAGCTGCCGTCTGAGCCTTTTCAGATTGCTCACCTACCCATTTTCTGAGTTCCGCACCCTGCAACCCCATGCGCTCACCCAACACTATAAATTCCGCCATACTCATCGCGGCATTCTTGAGCACATGCACACGGGAGAAAAACAAAAAGACTTCGTCTCGTCCTGTCGTAGCGGACGCCACTTGTCGCGATATATATGCGGTTCGTGTTGTTAAGTATGTTTCATAGAAACATATCCCATCAGACAGAAACGAGGTCTTTCTTTTTCAAAGAACTGAAGCATGTTTAAAAGAAAAGCGGCATGAAAAACAACCACAAAGAAAAGTTTTGAAGAAAAACTGGGCAAACTAAATCACAGTACCTAGTTCAACCGACAGTGCCATATACTGAACCCCCGAGGTAACGCGTCAATGTTTGAAGGACCACGTCATCGTTATGCCGATGCGAGCGTCGACGAGAGCTGCAGGCACGTTGGCGGCCGCGGCAGGCCAGTGGTGCAGATGAGGATGACGACGGCAACTGTGACCCCGGCGTTGGAGTCACGGGAAAATCAGGAGCTGGCGGACGACCTCACAGCAAGATCGGGACGACCTCAGCCATTCCCGCCGGCGCCCTGGTAGCACCTGGACGTCGCCTCTCTCGGTTCCGTGGCTCTCAGTTAGCACCAAAAGCCCCTAAGTAAAACCATGGTCCCTCAATACCTTTTACTGGTCACGAAACTTCCCCGTCACTCTATGGGAGAGCTTTGTGTGCTGCCGACTTCGACCGCGGGACGGCGCCACCGGTGCTAAGAAGGCGCTCGTCGAGGTCTGCGAGGTGACGGCGTGATGTGTTGGCTCCGTTGGCGTCGTGTTTTATCGCGAATGTGCGGTGCTGTCTGTGCCGTTACCGTTTTAGAATATTATGAATAGTTTAGCGGCAGCTCGGTAAACAACGCCGACGACGTGCTGTGTGCCGAATTGACGCTCCGGCTACAGAGGAACGGTCAAAAAAGTGTAGTTCGCGTTGCCCAGTGACCCCCGAAGTCGAGAGAAGTGGAAACGAGCGTTACCGCGTCAGGAAACGAGTGCGTTCTCGTTTAGTTCACAGAATTTTCGCTTCTGCGAAAAACATTTCGATAAGGAGGACATCATTCGTAAAGACGCGCACGTTATACAGGGCATCTATTTATCTATATATACCTTATCTATTTTTAGTACTATGATAATTGTTCTTCCCTGTTTCTTAAATGTGTTGTGAGCATGAAATCATGCAGATTCATTTATATTTCTGCACCTGTATGTATACCTCATTCAGTTACCGTTTTGAAAATAAAATGCTTACAGACTAAAACGAGTTGTTTGTTATGAAAATATAAAGTATTTGGAGCCTACTGGTTTTCACTGAAGTTCTAAAACGCTTTAATGCTTCGTAGATCAATCAGCCGCACAAGACATTTCTTTGATATTCGTCCTAGCGAAAGGAGCTGTTGTACAGCATGACTGTGAAATACCTTGAACAATCTCTTAGCACCTTACAGCTTGCGGGGCCCTGAGACATTATAGAAAAAAATAATAATAAGTACCACGTGTGGTTCTTCAACGCGCCCGGAAACCTGAGTACACAAGTGTTTTTGCGCTTCGTTCCCTTCGAAATGCGAGCGTTGTGGCCAGGTATGTTTAGCAGTACACCTTAGCTTCTAAGCTACCGGGGCGAGTAATGATTGACTGATGGGGTTTTACGTTCCAAAGCAGCTGTGATTATGAGAGTCGCGCCGTCGTGGAGGGCTCCAGGGTAACTTCGACCACCTGGGGTTCTTTCACGTGCACCTAGCTCTAAGTACACGGGCCTCAACATTTCGCCTCCATCGAAATGCAGCCGTCGCGGCCGGGATTCGATCCCGCGACCTTCGGATCTGCAGCCGAGTGCCATAACCGCTAGACCGCCGTGGCGGGCCAGTATCAGTGTTTTCACTTGTGTGCAGGTATTACTACAGTAATCTTGTTACATTTGCCTAACAGTTTTGTATATACAGTCGCCTCAAGACAGAGAAGCCAGCGAAGCGCGGGCAACCAATATATATATTTTTTTTCCTCTAACGCAGTATTTCCTTCGCCGAGCGTCGGTGCCACACGGTAATGTACCGGAAAGGAATTTTTGACTCAGTCATGTACGTTGTGAACAATTCAGGCGAAGTATTTTTTCAAAGCATGGATACATCGTCACGAGAAAGCATCGTCACGTAAGTTGCGCGCGTCAATACATTTCTCGGCAAAAGAGGCGTGAAGCGTGCCCGTCTCCGACGGTACATACGGCTGCGCACTAGCAGTGTTGGTCCCGGTCCCAGTTCTTCCGCTTGCGTCGGCAACAATCTCGAAGAAAATTAAGAGCGTCAAAAAAAAAAAAGGCATTGCCAAACGCAATCAAACAGTGTTTGCTGAATCGGTGTAGCGCGCGTGGCTGCAAGCCGATTTCGCCACGACCGAAAGCAGAGGAACACCGCCGCTACGCACAGGTGCGAGTACGCTGCCTGTAAGCAAAGGGAGACCAAGATATCAAACTCCCCTGAAAGACGTCCGCGAAGTCACCAGAGCGAGTCTACGTCAGGGAAACGTCGTAACGCACCAAAAACGCGCTGTTTAAGCGGCGGCGATGAGAGCCTACTTGGCCTTCTTGACTGCAGTGGCGCCCCTTTCGGGAGGTTCCGTCGCTATACCAAACTTGGCCCGAAGTTTCGTGACCAGTAAAAGGTATTGAGAGACTATGGTAAAACTGAAGTCGAACCCTGCTGTCTGCGGAGCAATTCACAAACAGACCTCACATTGCCTGAACAGGCAGAATGCCTCGTCTCCAAGCAAAGTCAGCTCCTCCGAGAACGTCTGGGATCGCCCTGGCTTGGTCGGGAGTCCCGTGTTCGAGCCCGAAACTCGACGACACGGCCCACAGCACCAGCAACCTGCAACCAGGTTTCCAAGCCGTTCTCCTCTCGATCCGATCCGTTCTTCTTTTCCTTCTTCTCCCAAGCAATTTGTGCCACATTGTGATTGGGTCCTCATCTGCTCACGTGGCCATGCCACCGCCCACTAATGTCTTCTTTATTTTTCGACGCTCGAGTCTCTTAGGTGGTCCTGCGATTGATAACTGTCCGTCACATCTTCATATGCACTCAAAGCGCTACACTTTCGACCCCCGCACGGTCGCACTATTTGTTCACAAACTTCATTCATCACAAGTTGCAATGCTGGTGGCTAAGGATATCGCCTCAAATGTACACCATATACGGGGATGTCATACTTCACACCAAATTGTTGAGATTTACGTGCATAAGAGAGGCAAGGCTAGTACTTTCATCATGAATGTGTACAGCCCGCCCAAAGAAAAGAGCACAGATTTCTAATCACTGCTTGCTGGAGCGGTCTCCCTTTTGTGCAGCCAGGATCGTCTTGATTTCTTGGGTGATTTTAATGCACCTCACACCAGCTGGGGCCACACACGACACCACAAAAGGGAACCTCCTGGAGAAAGCCACAGAAAATCACAGACTCCAGCTCATCACAATGCCCACGGCGCTCACGCGATTGGGTAACAGCGTCAGCATCGACACTTCTCCTGACTTAAGCTTCACATTGAATTTGCGCGACGCCACCTGGACTAACCTAGACGAAGCGTTAGATAGCGAAACTACCTCATTAGTGTGTCTATATCCTCTCCTAGGGTTCACCGGACTATAGGTCAGGTGACGATAACGGACTTGTCTAAATACAGACAGATTCCGCTGCCGGACACCACACTACGGGATGCTAAGGCATGGGCCAATCACTTACGCTATGTGCATGGTTCCGTTTCAAAACGTATAGCCCACATTGGAAGCACCTGCTGTTGACCGGCATCTACTCCACATGTGGGAAAGTAGGTGTAGTCTCGTTAAGCGATGGAAGCGTGAGCGCCTCAGTCATAAAGCACGTCCCAAGAAAGCAGAGGTTTCAGAACATGCCAACGACTATGCTCGCAAACTGCAAACTGAAAGCTGGGTCCAGTTCTGTGACTCAATGAGGGACATGTTAAGCACGGCCAAGACATGGGCTATTTTACAAAGTTTGCTTGGCCCTGGTAGCACTAAAACTACAGTGTCCCGGACAATGAGAAAATTGGTCTCCGATTTTAACGGCGCGGAGGAATAATTACTAAACGACCTCTGCAAGAAATATGTAAGTAACACATTGAATCCACCATGCACCACTGAATACGACGGCTTGGTAAATGCACACCTGGATGCGCCAATCACAAGAGCTGAGCTTTTTGCTGCAGCACAAACTGTAAAACGCAGCACAGCACCTGGACCCCATCGCGTTACTGAAACCATGCTAGGAAATCTTAATGATGATTGCCTGGATGAACTAATACAATACTTACACAAGCACATCTGGGAACCTAGAATCCTTCCAGCAGAATGGAAAGAGGACCCAATCATTCTAATTCCCAAGCACCGAAAAAGACCCACCTTAGAAAACCTCGCCCCATTTCTCCGATTTCTTGCCTCGGCAAGCTGCTCGAGAAAGTCCTTCAAACCAGCCTAGTACACTATCTCAAGGATTGAGGCTTTTTCCCTACTCATATGTACGGCTTCAGGCACAATCTCTCAACACACGACGTTTTCCTCCGCCTTTGGGATGACGTACTACACAATGTTGCCTCCGGTGCAGGAAACACCTTGGTTGCTCTTGATCTAAAAAGCACATTTGGTACTATGGGTAACAAGCTCAACCAGCAGGAACTCAGCACCACCAACTATGGGGAACAGATAAACAATTATGTCCGTTCTTTCTTCACTAATCGGACTGCCACGATGGCATAGGAGAAATTAGGTCCTCGACCTTTAGCATACCCAATAGAGGAACGCCTCAAGGAGCCATATTATTGCCTTTACTTTTCAATATTGGTATGGCACCCCTGGCCCGACAGCTCTAGTCTATACCAAACTTGGGCTATGCTCTATAAGCCGACGATATAACCCTATAGGCAACCAGAGGCTCGCTCAGCTACAAGGAAAACACATTACAAGAAGCAGCTCAGGCACTGCCTCTCTTTGCGGAGAGTTGTGGTATGAGGTGCTCGCCGGAAAAGTCGGAACTTGTTTGGGTGCACAGCAGGGGTTACTGAAATGAACATCCCTTCGACCTTAAAATCGTTGACCATCGCATACGCCAAGTAGAGAAAGCACACATACTTGTCCTCTAGGTCCAGAGCAATAGGCACGCAGATCACACGCTTAAAACTCTTCACACAACAGTTAAGAAAATTGCCCGCATGGTACACAGAGTGAGCTACCATCGCAAAGGCTTTGGAGAGACAAACACGCTCAGCAAAGCCAATGCGTTTGTGATGAACAGATTAATGTATGGCCTCCCATACCTAGAACTCAGTAAGGCTGAGGTTGAACAAGCGGATGCGGTATCTTTATTCGGACTGCTTACAAGGCTGCCCTTGGTCTGCCAAGAGGAACATCCACAGAACGACTCCTAGCGTTGGGCATCTACAACACTTTTGAGGAACTTCAGGCCGCAGTCCTAATCTCGCAGTGAAAAAGACTCTGTCTCACAAGCGCGGGTAGGGAAGTGCTACGTGGCCTAGTGTACCCTGTACGACCGCAATACAGTTATGAGGAACTTGTGCCCCTTTCTGCTGTTGTTCTAGTTTTCATTGGCGCAAGGGCCAGGTATGGCCAAAGAGCGCCATGACTCTGATCGCTCAGTAAATAAACACGGATAAAATACAAAGATGTGGTGAAACGTGGCTGTATATAGGGCTAATTTATAGCTGAGCACATGCATAAAATATATATAGACGTATTAAAATTATGGCAGTGACAGGCAGCATGATCTGTGGTAATAAAATGCTTTCGCCATGCTTTCGATACTGGTGGCCAGTTACCTAGCTTCGGCTTAATGACGACGTGTAGCTTATTGTGTCGCAAGTCTCATAGGCGCGCGCCTGCCAGTAGCTACACAGTTTTCTCCTTATAAAATGCTTTAAATCTCCAGCAGGAACAGCTGAAGAGGAGTTGTTCCCTGCTGTCACTGTCGCTCCAGCAGTTTCGTCCACGAGCAAGTTACCATATATCCCTCGATGTGCGGGTACCCAGCATATCGTGGTGTGCTGGTGTGACACATACGCTGTGCACAAAGCTGAATAAAGCTCACTCATTATTGGATTTTTCTTCATATGGCATGACCTTAGGGCTTTTACGACATTCAGAGAACCAGTGAATATAATGGCCTTATGTATTGCGGTAGTTCTGACGTGGTTTACCGCCGATAATATTGCGTAAGCCTCGGTTGTAATTATACTCGTTTCTGAATGTAGCACATTGGATTCGTTGAAGTTCGCGCCTAGCACTGCATAGGAAACACTAGCTTGCGACTTTGATGCATCTGTATAGAACTCTTGGCATGAATATCTAAACTGTATCTCCCGGAAGTACGTGAGGATATGGGTCTCTGGGGCATGTTTAGTTATCTGCATAAAGGATATGTGACAGTCAATGGTCTGTCAGCCACGAAGGATGCTGCTTAGCCGGAGCCATTAAATGGTGTTCCAGAAGCGGGACATCCATTTGATCACAGGCCCTCCTTACACGCTCTCTCACCGCTGGGTGATTGTGATAATGGATGAAACATGTTTTATCATTGATAGTTTTATATGATGGATGTTCGGAGTTTGCATTTACTCTTAGAAAGCATGTAAGGCCTTTGAAGGTTTAGTGGCCACTCGTTTGCCTCGACGCAGGGGCTCTCTATTGGACTGGTTCTGAAGGCGCCAGTAGCAAGTCGGATACCAAGATTGTGAACAGGATATAACATTTCGAGGGCGCTTGGTGTAGCAGACTGGTGCACTACAACGCCGTAGTCAAGGCGGGAGCGCACGACACTCTTGTACAAGCTCAAAAGGCACCTCCTATCACTACCCCATGTTGTGCGTGCCAGGACCTTGAGTATAGTATTCATTGCTTTGAGGCATTTGCATTTCAGGTGCTTCAGATGAGGGATGAATGTTAGTTTGGAATCTAGAATTATGCCTAAAAATTTATTTTCAGGGCTAATAGACAGAGTTGTACAATTGATGTGAAGACCAGAGGCGAGACACCCCTCTTCCTTGAGAAGAGGACACAAGTGCTCTTCTGGGGGTTTAATTTGAATCCCTTCTCATTGGCCCACTGGGACAGTTTGTTGAGGCAAAGCTGTACCTGTCTCTCACAGATAGACATGTTGCACTATTTGAATCCGATTTGAATATCTACATAAACAGAGTAAACATGGTACGTGGAATTACAGTGTGAAGCGAGTTCATTTTTATAATGAACAGGGTGCAGCTGAGTACACCCCCCTGCGGTACACCTGTCTCCTGTGTGAATACTCGAGACAGTGCAGTGCCAACTCTCACGCGAAATGTCCTGTTCGATAGGTAGCTCTCGATGGTCTTCAGCAGGTTGCCGCAGACATCCCATACAAGAAAGATCACATATTATACCAAAGCACCACATAGTGCCATATGCCTTCTCCATATCTAGGAATACAGACAAGAAAAACTGTTTATGTAGAAAGGCATCCCGAATGTAAGCCTCAATGCAGACAAGGTGGTCTGTTGTGGATCTAACTTCCCTGAACCCACATTGATAGGGGCCCAACATGTTGTTAGTTTCCAGATAATGAAGCAGATGCCGGTTTATCATTTTTTCATAAAGTTTGCGCAGGCAGCTTGTCAATGCTGTGGGCCTGTGACTGCTTGGCAAAGAGGGGTCCTTTCCTTCTTTGAGGATAGGGATAACGATGGCCTCTTTCCAAGAAGACGGTATATTTCCAGAAGACCATATCACATTGTAAAGAGAACGGAGTGTTTTCTGGGCTTGTGGGTGCAAGTGTTTCAGCATCTCATACATAATGCGATCAGGCCCTGGAGCAGACTTTTTACAGCCGCTCAAAGACGGCCGAAGCTCTGCAATGCAGAATGGCTGGTTGTATGGTTCCCTTTCTGAGCCTTTCCTTCCTAGTGGTTGACATTCTGCCCGTGTCTTGTACCTTTGAAACATTTCAGAATAATGCGACGGGCTTGAAATATATTCAAAGTGCACACCGAGAGAGTTCGCCTGTTCTTCCAGGGTGTCACCCATGGTATTTACCACCGGAAGTGGATGCAGTTTTCGGTCTCTTATTCTATTCACCCTATTCCAGACTTTCGCCTCGTCTGTATAAGAGTTGATACAAACTTTGCCAGTTCTCCCTTCTCACCTGCCGGCACGTCTGCCTTCCTTGGGACTTTGCATGCTTAAACTTGATCAGATTTTCTGCAGTCGGAAACTCACGAAGCAATCCCCATGCTCTGTTCTGGCGTGCGTTTCTACACTCATCGTTCTACCATGGAACACGTCGCTTGCCTTCCGTGCCAGTTGTTTGAGGAATACAGTCAGTAGCACAATCGATGAAGAAAGCCGTTAGATAGTCGACCGCAGCATCAAGGCTTAACACTTTCCGGTCCGTGCCTATACCCATCAACAGTATGTTGTCGATAGTTTCAGCTTCAATTTTCCAGCGTTCGGGGCACTTACGGACAGCTAGCCTCATCCAGCGCATAAAAGGAGAGCTATTTTTCTAGTTTCGCTTTTGTGTTTCCTTTTTTCACTGGGGGATTTTTGAAGTGCATTTTTCGTCATGCCTGTCGAGCGCTTGTAGCTTCCGACATGGTGTCGACGTCACGCGCAGCTGCTCCTCGGAAGCGGCAAGTTCAAACGGATTCCGATGAGTCTGCATCAGAATTTTGTGACGGTAGTAGCAGCGGAGACTCGGGAGATGATTCTGATTCATCCGAGTTCAGCACGGACGGTGAAAGTGCTTCAAGTAGGCCCGGAATGTCAACAGGTATCCGCCGGTAAGTTCAGTTTTCTACTCCGAACTGTTTTATCGCGGAGGCGCTCAGATCTGAAGACATCCAGTGTGTTATAAAGGTCGCGGTTCTTATCTGCAGGGTGTCAACGTCGTTTGGACAGGATCACTTGTCTGCAGCGGCACAAAGAGTGGAGTTTTGCGCGAGAAGACGGCCCGTGAGTTGACCTTGACGTTGCGCTCCGTAGTACCATGCGGCGCTTCGTAAGAGCCGTGGACTTCTTCGCGCTGTGCTTCACGGCAGGAATAATCACAGATATATGCAACATGACTAACAAATATGCGTGGATGCATATTTTGGAGAAACAGTCGTACAGTGAGAGAGACGGATCATGGAAAGAAGTGGCTTCTGACGAGATGAAGTTTATCGGACCTCTCATTTACATGGGTATTGTGCAAGTGCCACGTTTGCATTGCTATTGAAGCACACAAAAATTATTTTCTGGTCTTCTTCCGCATTCAATAATGCCAAGAAATCTATTCAAAGCATTACTTGCATTCCTCAGTGTGTCCGACCACGAGAAGACAACTGCCACATCCCATGGCAACCTGCATCGCGTAGCTTCACTGCTGAAGCACATCAACGCCTCATCCGCTCAATTTTTCCAACCTGGTCGGAGCCTCTCCGTTGATGAGAGAATGGTAAAATCCAAAGGCAGATCCGGAATTCGGCAGTACATGCAGGACAAAGTTATCAAACGGGGATATACATTGTGGGTTTTGGCGGACTCGAAAACGGGTTACACTGTTCAATTCAGTGTATACACGGGAAAGCGCGAAGAACCAAGTGCACGTGGGCTCGCATTCGATGTTGTGACGCGGCTGGCAGAGAACTACCTGGATCAAGGCTACATAATTTATTTGGACAACTTTTATACGTCGACATCCTTGTTTGTGCACTTGTTGGAGCGCAAGACGCTTGGTTGTGGCACAACGTGCGAGGATTTCCAACCGAGCTGAAGGACACTCAGTGGGAAGAGAAAGCAAAGAGAGATGTTTGGTGGCTACAGGATCAGGACGTTCTATATCTACAATGGAAGGACAAACGCCCTGTTCACATGATGTCAACAGCCCACACAGCCAACAAATCGTGCTTGCGAAGCGCAGAACGAAAGTGAACAATAAATAGGGAGAAGTAGCCGTGAAAAAGCCGATGCTGATCGACAAGTACAATGTGGGCATGCTCGGCGTCAACAAATCAGACCAGCTAATTGGAACCTACAATGTTCTGATGAAGTGCGTGCACTGGTGGAAAACGCTGTTTTTTTCACTGTATAGATATTGCTGTTGCAAACAGCTTTATTCTATTTGGTGAGCACCGTCGGCAGCATCCCGAAGTGCCTGAATTGTCAAGAGGTTCGCGCTTCGATCAGTTCGCGTTCAGGCTAGAACTGGTGGAGCAGCTCCTAGGACTTGATGAGCAACAACATCCAGGCCCCAAGGCTCCTCCTGCTGTTCCCACTACAAGTGCCCCTAAGGATCAACAGCACAAGCCCCAGAAGCTCCAAAGATACAGGAACTGCAAATTGTGTTATCAAGAGCGGAAAGTTGAACAAAAAATGAACGTTTTCTGTGAGACATGCTCCACAAACTTATGCTTCACCACATCTCGCAACTGCTTTGCGCGGTGGCATGATAGCCACTAGGTCTAACATTTTCCTTCTTAATTTTTAACTTGTACAGATAGAAACTTCATATTTGCAGGAATGTTGTATGCAGCCTTGTTCTTCAAAACGTATATTTTGAAATTTTTTTTGGTTGCGTTGGTGCAGAGCAGCATCGATGTTTTTACGGAGCTTTCTCGTTCTTGTTACAAATTTTTTTATTAAGTATTTTTTTGCTAAGAAGTGTTAAAAAATGTTTGCTTATAAATAATACTATTAGAAAGCACAATCCTTCTTCTACAAATTGATACTTTACATTATAATATCAAGCATTGGGTGTAGCAGTAAAAAAATTGTTTACTAGACCACCCAAAAACTGCTAATTTTCCTGCGGACAGGAAAGTGTTAAGGCACACATGTCCTCCCACTTTTTTCCCAGTCGGCACAGTCAATCTTCCAACGAGGAGCTTGTGCAGGATATTATTTCTTTTCATGTGCTTATACTAATTATAGGGAACTGGTCGCTGCCGTATGGATTTTTCACAACTTCCCATTTAAAGTCTGTAAAAAGGCTCGGAGAAACAATACTAAGGTCTACAGATGAACATGTTTTGCTTGCGAGACTGAAATATGTGGGCTCCTTCTTATTGAGTAAGCATGCACCTGACGCAAAAAAGGAAGTTTTCAATCAGGTGACCTTGGTCATAGCAGCGAGAGTCGCCCCATAGGGTGCTGCGTGCATTTAAATCTCCTAGAATTAGATATGGGTCGGGTAGTTCGGCTATTAATGATTGGTATTCCTGTTTGTGTAACTGGTAGTGTGGGGGTACATATAGAGAGCAAAATGTTACGAGTTTGTCGAGAACATAGCTCGAACGGCAACTGCTTTGAGGGCCGTTCTAGGGTGCCGACATGCCATGGTTCTGTCCGCTATAATAGCTACACCGCCGGAGGAGGCACGAGCTTCCGCTCTGTCTTGACGAAAAGGTATATGTTGCCAAAGGAAATTTGTGTGCCTTCGAGGTAAATGCATTTCTTGCAAACACCAGCACCTTCGGATTAAATTCTCTCAGAAGCTCCTGTATATCTTAGAGGTTGTGGAGTAGACCTCGCATGTTCCATTGACATTAACCCTGTGCTGTGTGTGCAAAAACGAGAGGTGTTACTTCAGGTTCCAGAGCCCTTTGCAGGCCCTGTGATCCGGGATTTGTCTTTTTTGGAGCGGTCAAGAGTGTTTCGTCGCTCCTTTGGCGCTGGGAGTGCCGGAAGGCTTGGTGAAGTGTCCATCGCATCTTTCGATGCATTGGACATCCGCTCTTGCGAGCGGGTAAACTTCCCTGATGGTCTCGCCTCGAAGGGCAAGACCTTGGCACCCGTGGACCGAGAGGTCGATGGGACTGCCTTGGAGTCTGTGCGGCGCTGGTTTTGGAGCCTGTGCCACGCTAGCAGTGGCCACGGTTACGGCCGGAGCTTCCACAGATGGCGAGGCAGCTCCAGCTGCTCCCATCATGGCGGCAGGTGGCGGTCCTGCACCACTGCTTTGTGCAGTGCAGGGTGCCGCCGAAAGCCGTTGTGGTGCTGCCGCCTGTCGCACCACTCCTGCACAAGATGGACCCTTCCCAAATGAAAATCCCAATCGCTGTCGCGCCTCTCTGTATGTTATATTTTCTTTGACCTTTATGCTTATTACTTCCTTTTCTCTTTTCCAGATGTCGCAAGATCTCGAATAGGCCGGGTGATCTCCATCACAGTTGGCACAGTGGGCTGGTCCACGGCAGTCTCCTGCTGTATGATCACGAGTTCCACACTTAGCGCACGTTTGTTTGCCTCGGCAACTTTGCGACCCATGACCAAATTTTTGGCAGTTAAAGCAACGTCGAGGGTTCAGTATGTAGGGTCTGACTCGGGGCTTTATGTAGCCCGTTTGAACGAATTCCGGGAGGGTGCTTGAAGCAAACGTCAGTATTACGTGTTTGGTTACAATTTCCGTGTTGTCTCGCCTTATCTTGATATGTTCCACATGTGTTACGTTTTGCTCTTTCTAACCTTCTAGTAGTTCCGTGTCAGCAAGTTCTTTTAGGTCGTCATCCGACACAACGCCTCTGACGGTATTCAATGTACGGTGTGGGCTTATTGATATGGGGAAGGCCCCCAACGCTCACAAGACATTTAAGATTATCATGCTGGCATTTTTCTTTAAGTTCGAGGAGGAGGTCTCCGCTAGTTAGTCTGGCTTTGTATCCTTCACCTATGGCCTCAGTGAGACACTTGGCCACCAGGAAAGGAGATAATCGTCTGACCGTCTTTTCCGGTGCTTCACAATGTATGACGTGATAGCGAGGAAAGTTTTCTGTTTTCTGCCCAGTAAACTTGAAGATATCATCGGTGCGCCCTCTCTTGAGAGGGCGGTCAGGAAGTTTTGTAAGCAGTCTTGCCATCAATTTAGGAAAATTCGGCAGCAGCGCCAGCCACCCACCACGGAGCCCAACATGGGGACATGGCAAGGCTGTTAGACAGGCCTGTACAACGCCAGCCGTACGCCGCCACTATAAACAAATATGGAAACTCAGGGATTGCGTATCCACACATGGTTAACCCTTGCCGCCAGGAAAAGTGGAAAAAATGGAAGAGAGTAGAGTAGAAGACAGGACAGGTGGAAAATAAGAGAGAAAGACGACGAGGTGAGAAGAGTGAGACAGGAAAAGGCGACTGCCGATTTCCCCCGGGCGGGTCAATCCGGAGGTAGCGTCTACATGAAGCCGGCGCCAAAGGGGTGTTGCCTCTTCTGGGGGGCCTTAAAGGTCCAATCACCCGGCGTCGGCTCAACCCCCAGGATCCCCTTTTCCCCGGACATGGCTAAGCCACGCACGGCGACACGTGGGAGGGGGTCGAAACCCCCCCCGTTGGCTCGGGTCCGTGGTGTTGCCACACACCAAACGCCTGCTCCGGCAGACGCCCCTGCAGGGTTGTGCCCCTGTCTGATCGGGTCCGTGCACAAATTCATATCGCTCCTCTACCGAAAAACATGAGTCCAGTGTACTACTGAGCACATCACGAAGCCAGAGGCAGAAAACTCACCAAACAGTAAGGAATGGACCTAGACACACTTTACACGGATACAGCCCGCTGTGGCATGCATGGGTTCTTGCTGGTTGCTGTTGGCTCTGTCTGTAGGCCAGGCTTATTCACCTATGCCTCAGCCAGGACTAGCTCAACACAGCGAAAGCCCTTGCAATAGCACTCGCCATTAAAACAAAAGAATCCATGAGACAGGGATCTTATATCCCCTCACAGACTCCCAAATACCGTGTCGTTATTTCACTAGCAGCCATGTTCCTGCGTGTGTCGCCCGCCTACTAGGTGCAACATTAGACCAGGAGCATAGCATTATATGCTGTTTGGCACACACTGAAGCGACAGGTAATGACAAAGCGGACAGTACAGCTTGAGCTCTTACACACCGAGCAACTGTTCCTCGTCCAGACACCCGTCTGCAACCCCAGGTGCCCCACACTCCCAGGGATATCTTAAAACACACGCGTCAACAATGATGGCACTATTCAACGCGACACCCTCGACTAAGTGTACGAAAGGAAGCGTACGAATGGCACCTCCTGCAGACAAATACATACCCACACCTGCATTTAAAACATGCCATCCACCCAACCGTATACACCGCCACTTGCCCGTGGTGTGGAGGACAGCCAACTCTCGCCCACATCATGTGGGAACGCGAACCCAGGTCACCTTAAGTCAATACGTTTTATATTTCAGCGCAAAAATTCTCAATGGAGAAGTGGGAGGCCTGGCTTGCCAGGAGGGAAAGGAGGCCCAAGTGGCACTCCTCGACCAGGCACGGCAGGCTGCTGAGGCCTGAGGAGCCCTGGACTAGGGGCCCCACCCACCTGCTTCGCCAACTTCTTTTTCTTTTTTAAAGACGATAGTCTTTCTTGGGATACTTGCACACAGAAATTTTGGTCTGTCTTTCTGTTTGTCTGTCTGTCACATGATTTAGCCACACGGCCAAAGTTTAAGCACTTGCCTAGCGCCCAGCCATCTTGAACTGGTGGCTGCGTTCATACTTGTGAAATTGTTGATCAAAAAGCAAATATTCCGCACATCTGAGGCGCAAGATCAATACCTAAGTATTAGGTTGTCTGTTCCTTTGCTAGAAAATACATAGATACGTAATTCTGAAGACCATAGTGTTTGTTAGGCTGCACTAAAAATGCGACGCTATGCACGAAAAAGGCCTCTGCTCTGCCGAGGATCTGGTGCTGCCACCTGGCAGTAGCCCAGGGATTCTGCCCAAGCTCATGTTTCCCGACGGCACTGCCAGATGGCGTCCGTATCTCATGCAGCGTAGTACAGCCAGCAGAAGACTATCGCCTTTCGACGACATTTGCAGCGAAGCACGCAGATACACGGCCAATTTCTTTTACAATAAATGTTTGTCAACTCAACTCTACTTTCCACACGCTCACACTGTCGGGGCTTCCCTGTGCACTTTCTTGAAACCTCTTTAGCCAGACCCTCCCCGACTGTACTCAGCCTCAGCTCTCTGCCATTCCGGAGGGCCGTCGAGTATGGAGGCATGAACGTGGTCGCCAGCTCTTCATTGACCCCATGAGGGCTGCTGCCGCGAATTTCGTCCCCGCACGGAACACCCTGCAGAATGGCACTTGACTTCAGCCCACCGACAGCTCCCCAACAGTGCTGCCATGCCTTCGATACGTTGGTAGCATGCCATGATAAGCTGTCAAAGTGGCCAGGCTTCCATCTTATAGCTTTTCTGTGCACTCTACTTCCCGAGATAGTTCAACTGTTTTCGAGCCCCTCACTTTTCCTTAAGCAGAATGTTTTCGACAACCTCTTCTACATTCTGCTTTCTGCTAGCCAAATTCCCCTTCAAACTCGTTTCTTCCGCTGCTCAAACCTCACACAGCGCACTCGTCAGGACGTTTCATTCCCCCTTCTCAGAAGAAAGAACACCGTGCTGGTTCCTCTCGCTTCCCCTGTTACTTACAGAACTGCCACAACGTTTGAACAGTGCCGCCTTTGCGGTGTCGTAACCTTTGAACTCTTCATCGGAAAGACGACCTAACGCTTCTGTAACATTAAAGGGAAATAAAGCTAACAAGGGATATGACCAACGCTCCCGAAAAAGCCCAATTTCACCGCAATACTGCTCGTAAGAAGCAAGAAAGCTTTCTATATTTTCACCCTCTTTAAATTTGTTCATTTTTGCTCTTACCCAATCCTCTTTCAAAAATGGAATCTTCATTTCCAAATTGCATATTTCAGCCCTGTATTTTTCCATAACATCTTCCCCTCTTTCTGATTCACATTTTCTTTGGTCCTGAATATCCTACCACACTTCCGTGACCTCCTCGTCATCTCTGCCACTTGCCTCAACTGCTTCAATGACCTCTGCCTTCCTTAGGTGTTTCTCGCAATCAACTCCAATTTCCCCATGTATCGCATTTAGGTCCGGTCTGCACAGCTTCCTCCAAGTCATGGCTACCTTACTTGCTGACAAGTTTCTCAAGGAGATTTGTGCAGAAGCAAGGTTCTTCTCGAACAGACTTCCAACACGCTCGCTACCAGGGAGAACAACTCAAGTTAAGCCTGGCAGCACACAAGGAGAAAAGGTTGTGCACTCACCAATCCAGAGTTGAGCCAACGCGCAGATCATCTCACCGCCGCTGTCATCCACTGTTGCAACTGGGGGGCCGATTGTCTATGGGTGCCTAGGCCGCCATGAAGGTGGTGGAGTCAGGAGTGCCAGATATTCAGGACGTTACAAGAAGAAACAAACAACCTGTATTTACATTATATTTACATGATAAGTACAAGAGGAACTTCTTTCGCGTGAGCCGAATCTCTGGTTGAGCTCTGTGACCCCCAACGAAAACTTGCATCCCCTGCCATTGGTGAAGATAGGCAGGAGGAAGGGAAGGAGGCCAGCAGTCAGGTGATGCCTGTCAGTGAATTAATGACAGCCCAAACTGCACCACCAGGCTAGCATGTGCTTTCCCACACTCTGGCTGGGCTCCAGACAATAGCCTCCATCCCGTTTCCTGCAACGCTCGCTTGCACCGAGGCCAGCAACAGCAGCTAACAGCGGACAGACAATGTCCAGCAGTGCCCGGGGGGGGGGGGTTTCAACGGCAGGCCAAGTTGCATAGGCACAGGGAAACAAAGGGTGCCGGTCGGCATGTTGGTTGAACCACTGGCGCCAGCAAGTCTGCGTGGCCACTTGCGACTCTGTGTGTGAGAGCGGTCGCCCCCTCCTTCCGTCGACTGGAGGCCGCATCAGCCGAGGGGACCTCCTTTGCGGAACCACAATCACAACACACCACAGCACTCATTCGACAAGCGCTGGAGTAGAATTTTTCATCAGCATAGTGCCTAGTGTGGGGAAGTTTTTACTCTCCCGTTTTCTGATTAATGATTTAATCATGATTACTCAGTTGTTGTGGTGTGAGCAAAACAGGAAAATGGGTATCGTCATAATGCGCTGCATGTATTTCTATGAGACACTGCACATGACGGACACATCACCAGCCTGTTCGACAAACCTTTTAGCACAGCATACAGTTTCATAAAGTACCCGAGCCTGAAGCTGCCTGGCAGGTCAGCGGTTATGTTTAATTCGTTCAGTTGGGAGTTACAAGTGTGTTGCAATGCAAAGTACACCTCATTTTGTAGCAGTACGTGTGCCCCCTCTGTGAAACGAACATGCTCTGTGTGCATACATGCGGGTGCATGTGTGTGTGTTGTATGTGGACATTCGGAAGAGGCTGGAAATGCTCGGAAGGAAGACGATGAAGGAACAGTTCAGAATAAAGAAGGTGGCTGACACCATAACCTAGCCCGACTGTGTGTTATTACAAACTGATGCAGCCGCATACTTCAGTGTGGACGTTCAAGTCAAGATGTGGGTGGACTTCACCAATAGAGCAAATAAACGTGGTGCCATCTGGATTTTGGCTGCAATGCCTAAAGATGAAGCGGAACAAGCTCTTCCGGAAACAGTGACCACTGACGCATTTGTCTCCTATTTAAGCGCTGTAGTATCTTCATGACTCGGTAGCGCCTACCAGCCAACACATGTTTATTGCAACCTGCAATAGAACTGAATGACCCGCAACGCACATACACGGCGGTCTTATAAGCTAACAGAGAACTAAACAGTGACGTCAGAGAGCCAGCCTAGCATAAAGTGACGTCAGAGCACGACTAACACAAGTTCTATCTTCGGTGGAATGACACCGCACTCCCTTCCCCCCACCCCCCAAGTGTTTTTACTAATGGTCAGGTGGTCATCTTTGTCGGGTGCTGCGTCAAAGTTCCGGTTTGGAAGGTTAAGACTAGCCCCCGCTGCAGTCCCCACCTGCAAATGAAGGATCCGGTAGGTTGACCGGTTCTCTGTTGGCATCCTCTGCCGGCTCATAAACTTGCTTGGCGTCCAACGTCTCTCGTGCACCATCGATAGGTGCAGGGGAACCTAAAGGCCTGCAAGACACAACGTCTTGGCTGCATGCTGGAAGTTCGTAGTTTGCAGATCGCACCTGAACCGATGGTGGGAAGCACTCCTGGAATGTTCGTGGTCTCATATGATCAACATGCACGTATCTCTCCTCGTTCCCTACCCTTATCACGTAAGTGCTTAAACTCACGCGTTTGTTTACCTTACCGTTCAACCACTCTCCTTCCCTGGGGCGTAGTCCTTGTACGAGGACGTCTTCCCCTTCCACGAAGTCTCTCCATGCCCCCCATCTCCGATTTGCCGACTGCCTTGTTCGCTCCAGTTTTTCCTTCATCCTTTGCTCGATATCTGGATGGAGAAGGCTCAATCTGGTTCTAGGTTTCCACAATAAGAACAGCTGGGCTGGCGTCTTCCGTAACACCCGTTGGCGTGTTTCTATAATTGAATAGGAACTGGTCAATGGCACTATCACCAGGTTTCCCCACGTCACACATTCCCTGTCAACGGAAAGCTCGCCGCGTCACACAAAATAGGGCGCCAGTGCGTCGTCAGACACCTTTGAAGGCCAACTGTTCTGCGCGTAAAACAACACTTTTGATAACAGGCTGTCTTTTCTCGTTTCCCCTCTGATGTGTTCTGCGGAGGGTGGGAGCTCATCTAGCATAGAAAAACCTATGTACTCTGACACATCATCCGAATTCCGAAGAGGCAGGCGTGAAAGTGCGTCTGCATTGCCTATATCCCGTGACTTACGATAAACCCATTTGTAGTCATAAGCAGCAATCTGCAGGGCCCATTGCTGCATGCGTGCCGCCGACACAGCAGGAGTTGGCCTATCCTGTCCCAATAATCCCGCCAATGGTTGATGATCAGAGCATATTCCGAATTTTCTCCCAAAAAGGTATTTATGAAACTTCTTTAGCCCGTACACGATAGCCAGTGCTTCTTTTTCGATATGGGCATATGCCTGCTCTTTTTTAGTGAGAGTTCTAGAGGCAAAAGTGATTGGCCTTTTTTCTGAGCCTACATTGTGAAAAAGGACTGCGCCTAGACCATACGCAGATGCGTCGCAAACGAGCCCTAGCTCCTTTGAAGGATCATAGTAGATGAGTACAGATGTACTCAGCAACCAGGCCTTGGATGCTTTGAAGGCTTTTCCGGCAACTTCCGTCCATTTCCACTTGGTAGTCTCAGCTAGCAAGTCATGCAATGGTTTAAGCTGTGCCGACATGTTCGGTACGAACTTCCCATAGAAATTTAACAAGCCTAAGTAAGCCCTCAGCTCATTCTTGTTTTCGGAGTTAGTGCATCTTTGATAGCACACACCTTCTGCTCGGATGGACGGATTCCGCTTTCATCAATCACGTGACCCAAATACGTCACCGACCTCTAAAAAAAACTTGCATTTTTCTTTCTGCAATTTCACCCCCCATTCTTTAAACCTTGTCAACACAGCTTACACCCTATCATAACATTCTTCACCCCATCATAACATTCTTCTATCGCTTCCTCCGCTATCAACACATCATCAAGATAACAAGACACTCTGTCCATACCCTTTAACATGTCATTCATTACCGCTTGGAAAATGGACAGAGCACTTGTTATACCGTATAGCATACGTGTGTATTGAAAAAGGCCTAGGTGAGTGGTCACAGTGACCAAGGGTTGCGACTCAGGGTGCAGCTGCAATTGTTGGTACGCTGTCGACAGGTCAAGGACAGTAAAGCACTTGCGTCCATGCAATGCTACAAAAATATCTTCCAATGTTGGGAGAGGGTAATAATCAGTTCTCAGACAGCGGTTCAATGTCACTTTGTAGTCTCCGCATATTCGCGCCTTGTTGTTGGCCTTGGGGACAACTACTAGAGGTGTTGCCCATTCACTGTGTTTTACTGGAACCAGTACTCCAGATTCCACTAGTGAACGTAACTCTGATGCTACTGCGTCTCTAAGTGGGAATGGCGCCAGGCGATGCTTGCAGAAGGTGGGCATACATTTGTCTTTTAGCACCAGTTTGACCGACATGTCAGCTATCAGCCCTAGTGACGAATTAAACACTTCCGAAAATTTTTAGACGAGTGCAGCTGATCTATCAAGAGTGTTCACTCTATCAAAGTTGATATTACACATGCTAGGCCAATTCAGCTTCAAAGCCTCCAGCCAGTTGCAGCCCAACAACATAGTGTCACAATTTTTTTCCGTTCAGACTACAATTAATGGCAAGGTCGCGGTTTGCCCATCGTGCTCTGCACGAACCGTCAACTTTCCGGCAATTTCTAGTGCGGAACCGCCGTAACTTTTTAACCGTAAACTACACCTTTCTAGGGGTACATCCGACCAGTACTGTCCGTACATTTTTTCCGGCACATTAAACACCAATGCCCCGGTATCAACCTGCATAGTGACATTTCTGCCTGATATCTTAACTTTCACAACGTAGCCACCTTAACTACTCCGACATGAAAAAATATGACTAAGCAAGAGATAGTTCTCACCACTTTTATCGTTTCAGTTACCGGAGTCTTCTAAGCCAGTGCTCTATACAAGAGAGTGCACCGATCGTGGCGTTCTGCAGACCCCTGCCAGGTGTCCCACCTTTTTTCAGGCACGACATCGAAATTTGCGAAAGGGGCACGTGGCAGCATCGTTTCTCCGCTCCAGGAACAGTCCGTTGACTCGGCATGCCGCTTCGTCTTTTTGCTCCCGACCCTTCTAGTGCCAGTGGTCCGCTGCGGGTATTGCTGTACCAGGTTCACGTCGCCGGGTTCTTTTGGGCGAATTTTTCTTGTTTCTGTGCGAGCGAGTTCCCCACTTTTCGCCAAGTCATAGGCAGTTTGGAATGTCAGGGTACTCTTCTTAAGAAGCTCTGCTTGTGCCGTTTCATCTCTTAGTCCGGCCACAAACCAATCCCGTAAGGCTTCATCCAAGAACTGCCCGAACTCACAGGATCCAGCCAGCCTTTTCAGTTCCAATGCAAAGTTGGCAACTGGCTCATTTTCCAGCTGCGACCGACGGTTGAACCAGAATCTTTCCACCATCACCAAAGGCTTCGGGGAATTGTAGCCTCTCAGTATCTGGAGCACTTTGGCATACGTTTTCTCTTCCGGTTTGGTTGGGGCCAATAAATTTTTCAGCATGCGGTAGGCCTGTTTTCCAATGGTGGTGACAAAGATTGATACCTTCAAGTCTTCACTGACCTGGATGGCCCGGACGTAATGTTCAAAGCGTTCCGCATAAGAGTCGAAGTCTTCGTCTCCCTCCTCCGTGAACGGCTCGAACCGGCCAAAGGAAGGCATGTTGTGGTGATCGGGCCAGGCGCTTCCACTTCTAGAATACCGATGCCATGGCCTGGGTACAGTGCACTAGAATATGGGTAGTGGGTTCAGGAGAGGGCCTGCTCCACGCGCCGGCCTGAAGTGGAGAGTGTTGACGGGTCGCGTATGTATGCGGCGGCGCTACGGTAGCATGGGCTGTACGCTCGGCAGCTGCACTCAGCAATATCCCCAGCACTCTCGCCTGCTGCAGTAGCCACGACTTGTGTTTGCCGTTTCTTACTGTCCTGTTTGTGTCGCTGTGTCGTGTGCTGTTGTTCTCCGTTACCTCAAGCACAGAATGAAGTAACTCGCGTTTTCTTCGCTGTTCTGCAGCTACAGCACAGTCGATGTGATGCTGTTGCGCAAAGCTCATACTCCTTGTTTAGGATGCAGCAAGAAGTGCTTAACCCCGATGCTTACTTCCAGCATCGCTAAGCTTGGTGCCGCCAGAAGCCTTCACTTTCTTGTAAAAGACCTTAATGTGTCACAGAAAGCACCAAAGCAAAAAAAAAAAAAAAAAGAAACTTGCATGCGAAGTTGAGTGAGTGCTCGTAGTTGTTTCTTCGGCCTATGTTCTCCCAAAGAACACCACGGGGTCGTGTCCCAACAACCATGCACAAAGAATTTGAAAATATCTGACCGCTGGAGCGAAATAGTCTCACATACCTTGTGGGCAGTGATGTGTACTTTCAACCAGTATTTTTTTTTTATCAGTTAAAGTATCAATTACATATTTCTTACCTCAAAATTTTAAATATCGCTTTAATCCCTTATATTTCAGTTACAAAGTTGCAGCTCGCTTCAGATAAACCGGGAATGATTCCCTTCATGCTGAACTTTGTCACATACGTTTTTTTTTTTTACCAGTAAAGACAAGCAGCCTTGAAGTGTACGTATGCAAAATAAATGCGCGCTGCAAGCGATATTTGACAGTTACATAGCTACATGATGCATCGCGAAACACGCTTACGCTTATCTCGCTGCCATTTAAGTCGTGACACTTTTCGAACCTCCTTGAATGGCGAAGACATGCACGCTGCGACGACAAACGCATGCAGCCGGGCATTTGCCAAATCATCACTCGGGACGCTTGAGCAGCGGTGCGCAAGCACGCGTCTATTTCATTATAACATGTACTTCACGATTTTTGTTTTCTTTTCGAAATGATTGATGTCCGGGTTATCTGAGGCGGAGCGACCACTTTGCACGGACTTGTCAGCCATTAAAGCAATATTTATGAAGTCGACTAATTACAATGAATATTAATTTACACTAAGTCATAAAATGTAGCCGTTGTAAGTACATACGTACGACTACTGCAAGTATGAATTTAGGTGAGAAATTTTTTCTTGTACTTCTGCCTTTCTCAAAAATTTAGTGCATGATGGGACGCCCTATTAATTATGCACTTTTAGGGAACACAAAACACCTGCACGGCTGTCAATAAAGAATGGGTGTGTCATGAAAACATGTCTTTCTTGTACTTCCCTCTTATAGAACACGCAAGTGGCTAGATGTTATTCACCAACGCTTTGGTTTCTTTGGAGGGTAGGAAGTTATATGTTAAAGCCGCTCAGTAGCTCTCTGCAGCCAGGGAACCTCGCTATTAATCAATGACAGCACCGGACTTTGGAATTAGCTAGAAGGTCGCACCACCAGGTCTGTCCTTTGCGAACCCGGAAACATCATAGGATGCATCGAATGATAAAAAGGGTCTATTCGGAAAAAGCTACGAGTTAGGTCTGCCAGCCTAACATTTATTTTTGGTGGACTTCTGCAAATCGTGGCCGAAAATTTGTGAAAAGTTACATATAATCTGGGAATAATCGTTCCCGTCATTGATGGTTCGAAATTTTCCCTTTTTCAACACCGACTTCTCGCGTACGGAATGATGCAAGGACGAAACTTATTAGGTAGTGGTGCAGCTGTTTCTCCTTTGTATGCGAGCAATAATTTTCATGTGCTGATCCCCCGGCAAGACCGCGCCGAGCTCCCAAAATCAGCTCTCAATCTGTTGACAAACCGTTTATCATAGGAATGTTCTCTATGTAAGTAGATCGTCGTTTAGAGACAGCGCACACTTAAAGACACTGAGCGCCTCTGAGGAAATCCGGTCCCATCGAGCCATGCTGTACGGTTTTACAAGCCACAATATCATTTACGTATGCCATTTAGCCCGGCAATTCTTGCGGGCAGCAGTAACTATTTCACGGGACAGGCACTGAAATGCAGAGCAACAATTCCATGCTGCGACGTAACGCACAGCGCGAGTATGGTGCGCGAGCCTGCTCGAGCTTCGTACTGCATACAGCCCACGCTCCACTGGCGCCATGTCATGCCGTCAACGTGAGAAGCGTCACTCCCGGCCGCTCTCTGAGCCCACTACCCGTATATTCTAGTACACTGTAGCCTGGGCTACAGCGGAGGCCCGGCTATCGTGCCCGAGAGATCCCATCCTCGTCACCACTGTAGTATCTTCATGACTCGGAAGTGCCTACCAGCCAACACATGTTTATTGCAACTTGCAATACACCTGAATGACCTGCAATGCACACACACAGCAGTCTTATAAGCTAACAGAGAACTAAACAGTGACATCAGAGAGCCAGCCACTTACGCGTGTATCTTATCTTAGGTACGACACGCAAGGCACAGAGTGGCGTCAGAGCACGACTAACACAGGTTCTATCTTCGGTGGAATGACACAACAAGCGCTAGCACGAAGCTCACTCTAGATGAATTAATTACAAAAGAAAAAGCGACACTCAATATGAGACTTCAGGACTGTGACGGTTTTTGTTCCGACTCCGACTGGAAGCTGCACGAAACCTGCTACCACTGTTTCCTCTGACAATAGCTTCAACTTAACTGCTAAGGTTCTTGAAATGTAACAGGAACAAAACAGGCAGCAAAATGAATTAATGTGCTTAGTTGTAAACGTAGTCGAAATGGGAATGAACACACCGAGTATGGAACAGGCGAAGCCAGATATGTTTGATCAACAGTCTTGCAGTCCCGAGTTCTGGCTGACATTTTATGAATATGCATGCAATGAAAATTACTGGCACAGTGACGAAGATAAAGTTTTGAAAAACATGCAACTGTTACTAACAGCAATAGCGAAGAGTTGGTAGGACTTACGTGTTAACGCTCACAATAACAAACCCTGGACGGAGTGGAAGGAAAGTTCTCTCAACTCTTTCGGTGAGAACAAGGTTTTGCTATGGGAAGAAGCTATTGCGTTCAAGTATAGGTCTGGATCTGCACTCAGCTATTTTTATGAGAAGAGGTGGTTACTCCAACTGGCCGACTCATAGTTGCCTGAGACATCCGTGGTTCCACTAGCCATTCATGGTTTGAGCGTGGATCTTCGGCAGCAAATACAAGTGAGAGAGCTGAAAACAATTGAAGAACTTTAGCAGAGAATGCGGAACCGCTACATACAGGACTTGGAGGTCCAGCGGTAACCAATGATATCTGGTGCAAGGTGTCGGGCGGCTATGCAAACTGAGGAAAGGCGGCCGCCTGCAAGGAGGAAGTCTACCACTACACCAGTATCTTTTCTGACTGACCACAGAGCCTCAACGACAGTAAGAGAAGCTGTTTATTTGACTCATACAGGCCTACTGTACATATCCAGTCTTGCTGATCGAAAAAAAAGGAGCGCGTTAGTTGACAGCAGAGCAAGCGTCACAGTTATAAATGCCAGTGTTGTCTACAGTGAGAAAGTACAGCAGGGACGACCTTTAGAAGTACACAGATACAATGAAAGGCGAGATGTTCACGATAAATGGACAAGTGTATCCATATTGTGTCTAAGCAACAGTGTCAATGTTCACGTGCTCGTACTGGACGAAGTGCCCTGCGAGTTACTCCTTTCACATCCAGCCATCAATGCACTTCGCCTTAACACCTACTGGAATGGAGAAGTAACCACAGAAGAAAAGTGCCACAGTCTCAACGTTTCTTCAGCTTCGTCTTCGAGCAACCTAAGGAAGCCATAGTCACGTGATGACGTCATGAAGCTTTACCCGATATTGCTATACTTCAACGGATACACCAAGGCAACTACAATGTTTGAAGTACCATGCAAGTTAAGCGACACTGCAGTGGTGAGAAAGAAGCCCAATAATATATCACAAGAGAAGAGAATGTGGCTAAAAACAAGCTTCAAAAGATGTTGGATGCACAGATCATTCGCCCATCCACATCTGCATTCACGTCGCCCATTACCATTGTGCCCAAGGAAGATGGAAGTTTCCGAAAGTGCACGGACTATAGGCAAATTAATAAACAGACAGAGATTTTTCCATTTCTTATGCCATGGATAGACTCAATCATAGACAACATCGGTGGCTGTAGGGTGTTTTCACGCATATGTAAAGGGTTTTGGTAAGTTCCACTTCCCAAAAAATACAAGAAATACTCTGCCTTCATAACACCGTTTGATGTCTATAAGTATAATCACCTCCCACTTGGGTGGAAGAATTCACCCGCTTGGTTTCAAAAGATGATGAATGACATTTTGCGACCATTTCTCGGGAAGTTTTGAAACGCCTACATCGACAATATAATAATATATGTCCAGGATGAGGATGAGCATTCTAACCGTCTCGCTAGTGTACTTCAAACACTCTGTGATGAGAAGCTCAAGATTAAGGACAAGAGAAGTGAGTTTTTTCAAAGAAAAGTTGCGTTTCTAGGTACAGTATTTGTTTATCAAACCAAGACAACAAAGCAGGAATCAGTTGAACGAACCTCAAGAATGAAGAAACCATATGACCTTCCCTGTTTGTGAGTATTTCTGGGCTTGGCGGGGCATTTCTGGTCATTCATTAAAGATTATGCAATGAAGACCAAGTGCCTCACAGAAATGACTAAGAAAAATGTGCCATTTCAGTGGTCAGTCGAGGGTGATTCCGTTTATCACTACCTTGTGAACATCATTTCATCCTACATGGTCCTAACGTTTCCAGACTTCCTTCAAGTTGCCCTTCGAGCTGAACACCGACACCTGTTATTACGGCACAGTTGCAGTAGTTTGCCAAAGAGACACAGAAGCTCCACAGAGCCGGCAACAGAGGATCGTCAGGTATTATTTGTACACCTTCTCAAAAGCACATCTCAATCACTAGACTACAGAGAAAGAAGCCTAGGCAGTCCTAATGGTCATACACTATTTCAGGCCATCCCTTGATGGCAGGAGCTTCACACTTTTTACAGATCATCAAGCCTTAACTTATATCCTCAACATCGCAGAGGCTAGAAGAAAAATCATGGGTAGGTCAGTGAACTCCATTAGTTTGCATTTGTGGTCCATCACAGGCCTGGTGAACACCTCAAGGATGCAGGTGCACTTTTGAGACTTACAGTAACTTCGGGTCACGAACATATCAGTACAACTCTTAAGTGGAAAGGAACTAAAGAACTGGAGTTCCATGATGGAAAATTCGCAGTCCTGAAAACAATGGTGCCTCAAATCTTGGAACTTTATCATGATACTCCGCGGACTCAGGTGGATACGATGGTTTCTGGCAGACGTATCGCAAGCTTCATCAGTGTTTCCAGTGAAAACACATGAAAGATGATGTTCAGCAATATGTCAAGTCTTGCCATCAGTTTCAAGTACACAAAGCAATATACCTCCAGAGAAAAGACGAGATGATCCTACCTAAACACTCCGACGTACCCTTCAAAGTCGTCCATATGGATTTCACAGAACTCAAGAAAAAGGCTACAGGAGTAAGAAAAACAGTCTTTCCTAGTGGCAATAGATCAATGCACAAGAACGGTGGCCGCACAAGCGGGAAGGGAAGACGCAAATAGTGAGATTGCCCTTTTGAGCCAGGCGATGTTTAAGAACACCAAAGTAGTAATATCAGAAAATGGACCAGCATTTGTAAGGCAGCATTCGCAAGAGTGAGCAAAGGAACATGGTGTAACTTTGCAACGCTGCGTGCCCTACTATCCTGCGGGAAATGGCATGGCTGAAGGATTGATTTGTGGGGTTTTACGTCCTAAAACCAGCTTTGACTATCAGAGACGAAGTAGTGGAGGGCTCCGGAAATTTCAACCACCTGGGGTTCTTTAACGTGCACTGACATCGCACAGTACACGGGCCTCAACATTTCTCCTCCATCGAAATGCAGCCGCCGTGGCCGGGATTCGATCCCACGACCCTCGGATCAGCAGCCGAGTACCATGGCCACTAGACCATGGCTGAAAGAACCATACGAGACTTGAAGCAGTTTATTTCCATGTACCCAAGTTTCGACAGCGGATGAAGTGCTGCTTGGAGGCTGTTGTGGCTCATCACAATAGATCGTACACTGTGAGTATTGGCTGTAGTCTGTATTTTGCAGTATTTGGAAAGGCGCCAATGTTCCCCGCTGATCAACAGCTTGGTATTGCTGACTGCCTACAGTTGTGCGAGGAAAACTTCGGAAGCATACCAGTGATACCGGGAAGACATGAAAAAATAATTCTACTGCCGCCACAACACCCGGATAGCCCATATCCAACTTAACGACTTGATACTCGTCAGAAAAGGCCTTCACGATACAAAGCTGGCATACACGGAATCATATCACACGGTGCAAACTGCAGTGCAGAAATGTGTGCTCAAGGCAGTTGGCTACATTAACAATGACATGCTTGAGTGTGCGACCATTGGGAACGTCTTTTTGTATCATCCCAGCAAGGATATGTGTGTGTGTGTGTGTGTGTGTGTGTGTGTGTGTGTGTGTGTGTGTGTGTGTGTGTGTGTGTGTGTGTGTGTGTGTGTGTGTGTGTGTGTGTGGTGTGTGTGTGTGTGTGTGAGAGAGAGAGAGAGAGAGAGAGAGAGCTCAGCCCCCACCCTTGCCCAGGTGCCTGCACGCTCCAATTACTACAGTAAAGTCGTCCGCCCCCTCTTTCATGCCACCTATTAACTCGTGGTTCTAGCACGCAATGATGAGTATTCTGGCCGAGTTAAACATCGCGCAACAAAGTACCCAATAAGGACACCAGTATTTAACATTGAAACACACCTGAATGATCGTAAAGGAAATAAACTTTTGTTTTGTGGGGTTTAACGTCCCAAAACCAGTTCTGATTATGAGAGACGCCGTAGTGGAGGGTAGAGCACTGCACGGGCCTGGGCCGGCCCGAAAGCCCGGGCCCGGCCTGCGGGCCGGGTCGGGCCGGGTAAGTAATTGTTGGATCGGGACCGGGCCGGGCTCGGGCCCATGAGCTTCGGGCCCGGGCCGGGCCCGGGCCAGGCCCGAATCAGGCCCGGGTCTCGTACGTGTCGGTAATGGCGCGTGCATGCTTTCTGGTTTTGTTGTTTTTTGGGATTTAGCGTCCCGAACCTAGTCGGACTATGTGAGACGCCGTAGTGGAAGGCTCCGGGTAATTTAGACCACCTGAAGTGCATTAGCGTGCACTGAAATCGCACGATACAAGAAGTCTAACATTTTGCCTCCATCAGTATGTTACATGTAATTTCGGGAAACTGCCTCATATAAGTTCCCGCCATTATATTGAGCGAAACACGTTGTTGCGTACCGTGTATCAAAAGAAATGGTAGTCAGGCAGCACTGCGGCAAGTGCGAAGCAACGGTACACTGCCCAGATTAGTGCATATAAGATGTACTCATCGGTATCATGGGAAACATTTCGAGTATGCAGCTATGATCGCATGCCCGCCGCGCCTGCTTCCGCCTTCGTGACTCTGTAGACTGGCCAACGCGACTCGCGAGTCATTAATACCTGAGGAGCTGCTTTTCCTGCAGTTCAAGCGCAGGAAGCGAAGGGACTCTTGCCACAGGCTCGCCGATCCACGCAGATGTTGCTGATTTTTGTGCTAACAAGGCAGTTGCAAATATTTATGATTTGGCAATTAGCGAATCAAAACTATCATTTAACTCGGATGCTCATCATATCGAGTATGATTTTGCTGAATCTTACGGCCACCTTCGTCTTCGTCACACTTCCTCAGTAATTCAGAAGTTTCCTCATTCGTCGGAGCACAAGCGCTCTCATGGCGCTCAAAAACGTGGAGGCGCTCCCGATACAGAAGTGAGCAAGCACCTAATGAAGGTGATAATCAAGGTGATTTACTGCAATACCCTTTGTAACAGGCGGGTGTATTGACACCCTTTACCGCATAAATATCTAAGAGGTCCAGCGACACCCCGTGTGGACGAATTTTTCATCCCTTCAAGCTTCCATCTTCCCTCGAACTTGTGCCGCTTTTAGATTATAGTGGTTAAGTAACACACATCAAAACGGGAGACATGAGCCCTTCCTCTGGTGAAAAAAAAAACGTATGGCAGCTCCGCTGCTGTGAAACCTCAGGACGCGCGTATCACGGGCACCCAGCGATTCCCATTCGTAGAGTTCCCACTGCTCCGTTGACCAAAGCGTCAATGACGTCAATGTTTGTGGTAAGCAAGTAAGGTTTCCCCGGCACGAGGTTTCCCCTGCCTTAATGAAACGTTGTAAACTGCGTTTTAGTGTATATATGTGTATATGAGTGTGTGAGTGTGACTGTATGTAGTACGTGTTGTGTTACACGTGATCATTGTAGATATCATAATCACCGCTAATACCTGGAGTAGCAAGCCAGGCCACTGACCAGGCTAACATCTCCGGATTCATCAATAAAATATTCTCTCTCTCTCTCTCCCGGCACGAGTAAAATTTATTAGGCAGATTCGCTAAGTCGGTGTGCGACATGTGCGCTACTTTTTTGTTGACTTTTATCGGCTGCGCTATCACCGTCGCCTGTTAAATGTACCACGATCCAAAATCGTGGCACGGGTAGCTCGGTGCGTGCGCTAATATAAGATGATTATAGTGGGTAATACAGGCTTTACGGAAGCTATATACAGAGGCATAGACTGAGTATTCTGTGCCGCATTTGAGATGCTGAACACCCTATACATGTTGAAACAAAAGCAGAAGGGCCCAAGTTCTTTCATATGATGGAACACATAACCTATTTTATTGACTGAACAGTTGACACCTTCTGAAATGAAGCCTATACTGAAGCACTAGAATATGCCTGATCCGCGTGAAATGTCCTTCCACGTGGGTGCTACCCCTCTCACAAGTTTGCTTTTTCTCTACGTTCCGCCTTTTCCTGCCCACCGTAGACACTGCTTTTTCCTTTCTGGCACACATCGTCTCTACCGTCACAGCCGCTAGCTGCAAGACTGCAACCACGAATGCGAGCCACAGACAGCCAGACTTCGCTCCCCTGTTCGCACCAAGGTCTCCGGCCCTCGGCGGCAACCCACTCCACCGATTCCAGTCATTGCGTGGGATCGCGCTCCGGACACCCGACCTGCCGCGTTCGACGGGGAGCGCTTAAGCCACCGGCTAGCTCAGTTCGGCGCTCTAATAAGCAGTTATTTCGGAAGCCCTTAGTCCGGTCTTGATTTAAAGTATAACACTTTCAAAGACCGACGACGGTCACGCAAAGGCGACGAGATAGGCATAGGCATCTAAAGCGAACAGCGAGGACGGTATCTCGCTCGCTAACGTGTGTGGCTTGCTTTGACAGATCTATGGCACTGCGGTGGCGGTGACTCGGCGAATAAAGGCGCGCGAGGAGACTCCCTTCTTTTTTAGCACGAAAATGTAGCATACGTTGGAGACAGTTGCCTACCAAGGAGTCGAAACGACAGGTTTAATAACGCTACTCAGCCTGGCGAATCCTCCCAGGAGTAGTTAGAGCACGTTTTTTTCTCTCTCCCGTTGCATTGTGCAATAAACGAAGTTTGCAGGATAAGCTCTGTGCCATTTATTCAATAGTCCCAGCAATTAATGCAAACTCAATTATAAATGTCACCGTTCTTCCACTTTTTGTGGGCGTTGTATGTTGTAGTCGTTCTTTGAAATGAAATGAGAACATTGCACGGTTAGCACTGCGTGCATGGGACAGCCAGCTACGCCTCCTCATATATCCCCCTGCAATTCTTTCGCAAAATTGTTACGGGCGTAATTAACCGAAGGTAAACACAGTACCAGTGCAAATCGTGACACTGTCATAAGTTCGCACTACACTCTCCAGAAACTATCTTGAGTGCGGCTGATATCTTCACTATAAGAGAAGATTGGACAGTGCCTCGTTTATGCTCAAGGAATAATTGGTGAAATTGGGCCGGGCCGGGCAGGGTCGGGCCGGGCCCAAACCTTTCGGGCCCGGGCCGGGTACGGGCCGTATTTAAGAGCACCGGGCCGGGCTCGGGCGGGCCGGAGCACGGCGCTTTCGGGCCGGGCCGGGCCCGGGCCGGAAAAAGTCGGCCCGAGCAGTGCTCTAGTGGAGGGCTCCGGAAATTTCGACCACTTGGGGTTTCTTTAACGTGCACTGACATCGCACAGCACACGGGCCTCAACATTTCGCCTCCATCGAAATGCAGCCGCCGCAGCCGGGATTCGATCCCGCGACCCTCGGATCAGCAGCCGAGTACCATAGCCACTAGACCACCGTGGCGGGGCAGGAAATAAACTTTCTGACAGCACGTGGAAGTAACGACAGCCGTGCCCAATAATGTAATGCCACTCTGCGAACAATCGCACGGCATGTGACCCTTGCCTAGATTTGCCACAAACATGTGGTCTTTATGAAATGCTACCCAGCATCAAATTATTGATGTTACTATCATTATCATCAAAGCTATCGAAGCACTTAAGAATATTCGATTCGTCTCAGGCAGTAGCCCAACTTGACAGGTACGCCCATGGCGGCATCAGTTTGTTTCATACACAAGATAACTGCTCAGAAGCTGAGGCTGGTAAGTTTGATCGAGTGAACTTGCACCGCATCGAGTGTTCCCGTGGCACTATGTAAATGACGTTTATAACACCACTTAATGTTCACACGCATCCCTCCCCGTAGCAACAAGCAGAATTACTTACCATGTTTAGTTTCTAGAATGTACAGCGCTCAGCTCACACGACTAGTGTGTGATCCACGACGTGGTGTGACCATATGTAACTCGGTTCACAACTGCCAAGAGTCTCGCGGAACGCACGCCTCCTCCCACGTGAACAGTCAGTGGAAGCCCCGAAGCACGACTATGAGCGCTGCTGGGTCGCACCTTCGTGTGAAAATCAATCAAGGAACGCACTTACAACCAGAGTGCTTACAACTATTAAATTCATGGAGGAAGGAAAAACTAGGAGGGGGCGTCACGTGACAATCTTGAAGCCTAGTCATAAAAAATTTAAAGGAAAGAATCGGGAAATACATGGAGGAAAGAAAAACTAGGAGGGGGCGTCACGTGACAATCTTGAAGCCTAGTCATAAAAAATTTAAAGGAAAGAATCGGGAAATAGGCATGGAAATAGGCCCTGATCACGTGATAGGCAAGCGGTCGATTTAGTAGACTGGGGAGTTTCGCTTTTGATGCGTCTGCTGCGGAGGCGGCGTAGCGTAGGTTTCTGCACGGAGCAATATGCGGCGTGACAAACGCGCACGCCGAGGCAACGCGCTTGCCAAAGTTGTCGAAGGTTCGAACGTGTGACGCTGCTGAGTCTGTGTAATGTCAGCCAGGAAATGCATCTAATTACTACAGTACTACTGAACATCACGTTCACGCGGCTCGCCGCTGCGGACACCGGGTTGCAGCGAACGAAGCTGTCTGCATGGTGAGCGGCTTTGTGCCCAACAACCAGTACCGCATCGAGGACGGCTCGTCGCGTTATGGTGTGTTCTCCAGCATCGAAATGGGGAAGCCTTTCGTCCTGCAAATGTATGAAGGAAGGCCGCGCCTATAGTGCCGGCAGCCGGCAAAACAGACCAGCAGAATAGTTGCCGGCAGTTTATCCCTGCCGGCGCATTTCCTGTTATAGCTATTTTAAGCGTGTCCGTGGTTCGCCCGTGTCACTGGAGGGCCCGTTGACATACGTTGCCGCTTCGCGGTGCGCCTTCGGCGCTCTCACTATTTTGCTCGTGTCACTATACTGCCAGAGCCAGGCGCGAGCGACGGGCGCTAGCGCGCCCGCCGCTGAGACCAACGCGATTCTGTTACCACGGTCCTTCAAACCACGGGCCAGCGCGGCACGCTAAGCCACTACGCCACCCAACCGTGCCGTTCTTCGCTGAAAAAAATATCGAGGGGCCGGTGAGGCAGTCATCACCGTGCTGCCGACAAGTCACATGGTCACAGGCACCCAATAGGCGGGAACTGCCGGCAACTATTTTGCTGGTCTGTTTTGCCGGCTCTACCATGAAGGAAACCGAGCCACATCTGCGACGGCGATTCTTCGCATTTGGGGTTACTTGAAAAGCAGTGGCGCCAGCGCGCGTGCTATTAACATGTTGAAGAAATGTACCGGCAAAGGTGCTGCTACATCTGCTGATGCTACATCCGAAGACGTTGCTGATGAGCCTTCCCAAGTCCAGTATGAACCTGTATGAACCGGTATGTTAATGATCACAAGGCTTGCTTATTAAGTTTGCTTATTACGTTTCGCTGCAATTATGGACCTCACATTTAAAGTAGTTATTTTACATATGCGTGCGAGCCATTTGTACAGGTATTTCGTATTGTAAGATTGATAGATTTGAAATACCTAATAGTAAAAAAAAAATGTTGAGTATCAACAGCTGCCATTTTTCTACACCGACGAGAGACGTGCAAGATGCGTGTGCAAATGGTGTTTTAATACCTCACGAAACTGAGTGATGGTGAATGAAAGCCACATCTTCTACATTATAACCTTGTTTTAGGCAATGTAGGTGAAGTACAAGAAAAGGAAAATTAAACAGTGCAGCTGAGCATTGTTATGAGAGGTTAAAGACGTCACGTATCTTTTTCAGTATAAAAAATAGCCAATCGTTGTCAGAACTATAATTAAGCCATGGCCCATCATCAAGTATGTAAATAATTCCTTTGCTAGCCTGTACCATCAACTATAGTAATAAATTTGATAACAAGCTGCACTGGCAATATTGATCAATTATCATTTTTAGGGCACTAGAACAATTTTCTTGCTTGTTTATCCTTACTGGGATTAAATTTTAAATCAGGCCAATGGTAAGAACATTACTTGACCACTACAATTTTTACAAGCTTGTTTTTTGAGTTAGTGTAGGTCAAGTAGCAATTATCTGTATGCCATCTGTTTTATAGCTGAATCACAGTAATGAGAGAACGCATGTGGACAACGTGGTCATAGAGGTTGTGTAATTAATAGCTGAATATATCAATTTTCATACACAGCAGTAAAAGTTTGCTCGATGTCTGGTGAAACACCAATGTGCGACGAATGTTTTTTTCTCAGTTTCTCTTTTTCATCTAATTGACATAATCAAACATAACCCACAGGCTTTTCACAACATTTTATGCCCTGTATTTGTTTGACCTGTCATGATGAGCCATGATACATGCAAAACAAAACTTGTCTTTTGTGTACGTGCATATGCTTATCTTTTGTTGAATAAAACCTAACAGCTGCTGTGAAGCTCCCCAAATTAAACCGTGCCGCACTGACCTTTTCTGTGCTTTGTACTTCTCCTGCTTGGGCCCAAATGAGCTTGCAGTGTTTTGTAAATAAAGTAACAAATAAATGCTTAAATCAGCTTGCACTAGCAGGATCCTATGCATGGCAGTTTTTATGTTGTTGCAATTTTTAAGTTCACAAAGGTGTAAACAGAAATCTTTTTGAGCAAATACCTTAAAGAACACCTTCTTCCTAGCTTGTTCTGGGTATGTGATTTGTGCCATGGTGTTTGCCCTGGCACCAATTTTTGTACATCTAATCTGTTGCAGCCACAGCTAGCAGAGGACACACCTGAAAAAGCCTTTCTGAGGCGTGAAGCAAGGTGCTATTCAAATTTGCAAGCTGCGACCAAGAAGAAGATCAAGAGACTGCAGCAAGCCCGTCACCGGCTCCTTCAAAAGGTTGCCCACCTCCAAGACGTCATTAATGATTTAGTTGGTAATAGCTTCAGTAGCTTCACTAGTTACTGAAGCGAAATGGCTTCAGTAGTTTCTCAATAATGTATTGGAGAGCTTGTTCACTTCACATCCAAAGAATAGACTGACCTTTTTTTAATGTTGCCACAACAGTGTTTGGCAGCTAAGTTAATCATAGTGCCTGCAGCCTCTTGCCGAGAAGCAGGGTCCTTTTTGCTTGATTCTCTTCCTGGTTTTTCACTGCAAGGACCCACTGGTGTTAGTGATAATATACACTGCATGGATCACTAATGGAGTGCGAAAAGGAATCTTATTAAAATGAGATTGTTATGAACATGACTGTACAGTTCTAAGATCACTGGGCCATGATGGCAGTCGGTAGGTGCAGCTTCCTCATGGTGAACCAAGCTGGTGCCTCATGTGTACAAATGCAAACTTACCATTCATTTTGGTCATTTGCCCTGTGGGCGCACTGAAAAAGCTTTGTTAGGGTGCATTAAGTTTTCGAATCTGTCATTGGCACGTAGCATTGTAGGTAAAAGGTGCTTCACTACTCATGCAAACAAGCAAAATCCTTAAGACTTGAGCTCTAAGTGTAATAGTTGTGGTTCCTCAACATCTACCTAAATAAACTGAGGCACACAATGACTCCTGCATTTTTCTTTCTCGGGAATTTGACTACTTCTAGAAAACAAACTTGTGACATTGCACTCATAAATCAATACTACCACTGAGCAGTCGTGGCAAGCTCATGAGCACAGTGTGCAGACATCAGGGGAGAAATGGGATGCCTTACTGTAGCACGTTTCTTGTTTTGCTTTAAGTTCTAGCTTGAATCACTTGCACATAAATTCTGCTAAAGCATTTGTTTTGCATGGCATCAAAGCAAACTGTATGAACCATGACTATGCATCGCTAGAGCATACTGTATAGTGATGTGGACATTCTGTGAATGCTCTCAATGCCTTATTCATGCGACAAGTGCAACCTAGAGGACAGCAATGCATTTTCAATGTTTACTAGGGCACATCCTTCAGCTGATCATTGTTAAATTTGTCTCTTTGTCACCTGGAACATGGTGGTTTTAATACCAAAATATTCATTGGGTTTAGTGTACTCTCTTTAAGTGTGCGCCTTCTATGATTTTGTGTTGGTGTATATATTAAATTAATGTAAGTTGATTACTGTTTTTATGCTCTGTCAAATATACATTCATTTGGGGATCAAAGCTTACTAAAGCTGTCTGCCTTTTAATGTTGCAATGCTTTGGCTGTGCTTGAACAGTGCTAACATTTTTCTAGGTGCGCAATAAAACAAGCTGTCTGTCTGCTTTTTACTTGCGGCAAAAGCCAGTGTAGTTTAATGGCTGCAGATTTTGTTTGTTCTTTCACCGCACCTTTTTTTTTTTTCAACTTTAATTTTGTGACCAACAACTGCCCTTTTGAGATGGTTGCATATTTTTGCCTATTTTTGTAACCAGTACCATCACAAAAGCCTCCAAGTGTTTGTGATTGCAGCACACATACTATGGCCTGTAGGGGTAAGATTGGATACAGTGTCTCTGTAAGCAAAAATGCAGCTACAACGCAAGAATACCTGATGTTATTTACATAAATGTATTATGGGTGCTTGTTGTGTAACATTATTGTATAACATTATTATAGATATGTCCTCTAGCATTCAGATATGGTCACTAATACTGATGCCATGGACCAGCAGCATGATTAGCTTTTTCTATGTGATGCTTGCAATTTTCTTTACTGCTTTACCTTCTGCAATATACCCAGTTATCTTGTTTCTTCCTGCATTTGTGTGAAATGTGCTGGCACCTGTGTGAAACGTGCAATGAGCATTCAATAAATAACGAAACAATCAGTGTTGTAAAGAATATTGATCTTAGTCTTTCACTGCACCTTTTTTTTTTTTTTTCAACTTTAATTTTGTGACCAACAACTGCCCTTTTGAGATGGTCACATATTTTTGCCTATATTTGCAACCAGTACCATCACAAAAGCCTCCAAGTGTTTGTGATTACAGCACACATACTATGGCCTGTAGGGGTAAGATTGGATACAGTGTCTCTGTAAGCAAAAATGCAGCTGCAACACAAGAATACCTGACCCTACTGTCGTATTTACATGAATGTATTAGGGGTGCTTGTTGTGTAACATTATTGTATAACATTATTATAGATATGTCCTCTTGCATTCAAATATGGTCACTAATACTGATGCCATGGACCAGCAGCATGATTAGCTTTTTCTATGTGATGCTTGCAATTTTCTTTACTGCTTTACCTTCTGCAATATACCCAGTTATCTTGTTTCTTCCTGCATTTGTGTGAAATGTGCTGGCACCTGTGTGAAACGTGCAATGAGCATTCAATAAATAACGAAACAATCAGTGTTGTAAAGAATGTGCATCCAAGTACGGTGGCAATTGCACAATCAGTCCACAAGCCCACATGAATTCCATGCTTTCCCTTTGGTGCTGTGTATCCAGTTTTCAAGCCAACAGCTCGCATATATAATGGAAATGGCTGTTCCAATGTTGTGTCACATCAGCGGTGAAACTCCCTACCGCAATGTTGGAGAAGCTGTTGCAGGGCTAATATCGCATTCGAAGTGCTGAATAATGCAGGGGGGTGCAAGAGGGGCACTTACACCCACCAAGTCACACCAGCCACGCTTCCTCAATCACCGATGTCCCCATTCTTCACTCCTGCTTACTTACTTTTTTGTGTTTCGAACACTGTGGAGTCCCGCTGCTATTCAATTCACCCCCACCCCTCCAACCAGAACGGTTGGAGGGGTGGGGGTGAATATAACAGGCTTCGCCGCCTCCAAAACAAAGTCCTGCTGACGCCCATATGACTAGTTCACATAACGCACGAATTCTGTCCACTGGCTGTATTGTGCGTTAAGCTGTTTATTAGATGAAACTAGACGCAGCCCTGCGGCAACGGTCTTGTCCAAACGGGCACGGACCTCAAGCACGAGCGGAGTCTTTTTCAACAGAGCGCTGAAGAACGAACCCTACTGTAAGGCGCTGGAGAGGACGGCCCACTACAAGGTTCCAATGCTTCTTTACATGTGTAACGAGACTGGACGCCCGAGGAGCGGTTCGACAGCGTAACGACGTGGCACCAGACACTGCTAAAAAAACAGCCCGTAAATCCGAATAAACGGCAACGACCTCGGCGTGTCGAGCCGGCTAATGCTGTTTATTTGTCTCAAAACGAAGGACGCACATCGGAGACTGACAAAATGGAAACGCGACATATGATGTTCGTCAAAACATCTGTAATTGCAAAACAGCGAGGCCAAAATTTGCTAGAAAACACACACCGCTGTTAAAGGGCACAACAGCTGATTTCACAAACCTTAATGTGGCAAAAATGGATATCGCGGTCCGACGCTCTGCACAGCTTTCCACGCGAGAGCGCTGGCAAGTCCATCGACAACAGTAGCATGCGTAAATGGTGCCTTATCAATTATATAAACATGGGTCAGGCACGCCTTTCGTCGGCCTCTCGCCGTCCTTCCTCCATCGGGGCCCATGCATGTTAACGAGCATGAAAAGATGCAAAGGCAAGAGGGGCGGGGGAGGGCAGTGTCGCTCGGCTGCTGGACGATCGCGTGGCTGCCGAGATAGCGCTGGCACTCGCGTTATCTCGGCAGCCATCAGCGGGCGGCGATTCCTACAAGTGTGACGAAGACTGTCGAAAGTAAAAAAAAATAACGGTGTCCGGGCGGGTACGACGTGCCAGGTTGCAACGCATCACGCGGGAACAGGCCCACAGTTGCGACGTAACAGCGGGGTTCGCAATACATGGGATCCTATGGGGGCTATGCCGGGACCGATGAAAAACAACGTAACAGCAGGAAAAACGCAGCACTGAGGAACGTAACAGCGGGTTACACTGTAGTTACATTTGTGTAGGTCCATTCTGTTTTTGTATCCTCGGAGATTATTTTCTCAATTTGTTTAGTGGCTGCTTCCAGTTGCCTTTCTGAGTAGAAGTCCCCCCGTGGCTGTTCGTCTTGCCTTCTTCCTATTTTAATTTCTTTTCCAAAACTGAGCCTGATGCATTTGTGATCACTACCTAGGCTTCTGGAGCCATCTTCATCTATGTGCATTACACTTAGCCTATTATACATCCTATGCGACATCAGTGCATAGTCTATAGTGGACTGCAGCCTTCCTACCTCCCATGTTATTTGCCCTTCACACTTCTCAGTGCTGTTGCAAATGACCAGATCATGCCTTTCACACATATCCAGTAGCATGTTGCCTGTTGGGTCTGTGTACCCATCCATATCTTCTATGTGCGCATTCATGTCTCCAATTATAATTATCTCGCACCCTTCTCCTAGTTCATTAATGTCATTTTCTAGGCACCGTATCATTTCTATGTTTTTCTCTTCGGCATTTGCTCCTGTCCACAGGTGTACAAAGCCAAGGAGTGTCATCTGCCCTGCCATTTTCCCTTTTAGCCATAAATGTTCCTTACACTCCTGCTTGACCCTTTCCCAACTCGTACTTTTATGAATGAATGCCCCAATTCCGCCCCCCTTTCTGCTGCCCTCTGTTCTATTGCAGTATTCCCATGCATAGTCCGGATTACAAGGTGGGTTGCTCCATATCCCTAAGATGTGTCTCCACAAACCCGTATATCATTAGTTCCTCCCGCCTTAGCTGCTCTTCTATCTCTTCCCACTTCAGCCTATTCCTGCCACCCTGCATGTTAATATACCCTATGTCTGAATTAGCTCGGCCCTTGTGTTTATGTCGATTCCCTCTCCTACGGGCTCTGCATTTCAATATTTGTGCCTCCGTGGAATCATTGTTGTCTACACCGGCGGCCTCAGGGCTCTGGGCCCCCCTAAAAAAGCTGTGGTTTGGCAACCCATCCTATTACCTACTCTTCTGCCCGTGACACCACTGTAGTGAATGCCATCCCATGCAAAAGGGCGGAAGCCGAGTTCGTTCACGTCTCGGTTCACATCCATAATGCTGTACCCAAGTTGCCAGCTCATGCCCTTGATGACGCGGTTAGCCTCAACCACCCTCCTTTCCACCCCGCTAGACTGCCCCTGGACCTCTGCGATTGTGCATATCGCTCGCGGCCTTGTGGCGCCATCTGTCGAAGGATATGTCGATGAGTAGCGATATAACGAACTCGGAGAAGAAAAGTGCTTTAGGTTGAGCGACATTTTGCTGGAATGGACGTGGAAACCACATAGAAGATATGCGAACAACTCACTTATTTATGCCATAAAAGAAGAAAATAGAGGCAGTACTTATGGAAAATGGGCTTATGGAACTTATGGGCTACTCAATAAGAATGCTTGACATCATGCAGAAGTTTATTTTATTTGTTTTTTATTTATTTGTAAATGCTGTCAACCCTCATAAGGGGCCGTAGCAGACAGGACATATCAGTAAAGTATACGTGTATAGTTTCAGTTGCTTAACATTTGAAGCTGTAACCAGAATATTGGCTTTAACACTCAACAGATTTGAAAATTCACTAATATTGCAAAAATATGTACAATAAATATGAAGACGCACATATCACTTGGTACTTTAGAATTCAATTGAAAACTCGTAAATACGCATCAATGGCATTTTTAAGGTCTGCGACATCTTTTATTACAAGAGAACTTCGCAGTTTGTTCCACATTTCTGTGGCATCTGGATGAATATCAAAATGCATCAGCCTCAGCACAATAGGGTTTTATGATGTTTTCATTTGTTTGTGTGTTTCTTTTGAATGGATTATGTAGGTATTTGAGCTTATCAATCTTGAGCTTATCATGCATTATCTGGAAAAGTACTTTCAGCCTGTATCTCTTCCTATATGTACCTCAAGAAGATCCAAATCTCAATGCTGTAACATCAGCATTACTACTATCTTCCTTCGGTACGTCAAACAAATCAGTACGTAAAACTTTTTCTAGTGTCACTTGATAAGAGCTCCAAACGACGAATGAATATTCAAGTATTGTTCTAGTGAACGTGGCATATGCAATGAGTTTTACATCATGCAATGCAAATTTTTTTTTTCAAAAAATATAACTTTTGATAAGCAGTCTTGTAGACATATGCTGGTTCCCTGGCTTATAGGAAAACATATCACATGAAAAGAGCTAAGCCTGTAAAATGTGAGGGTATATGTGCAGTAGTTACACAGCACAGACATATTGCCATGCTTACGGAGACAGAGATGTTGAGAAGTGCAATATTTGATAGTGAATTAATTCCTACAAGGTCTTTATGGCAATCGAGAGAGAAGAGTGGGAGAAATGGGCATTTTGTTTAGGTCATCAATACAAAAACATGCAGCATATTTTATAGGTCTCCGAGCTTCCCTCTTCCTAAAATCTTGAGGGGAATATTTACAGTGTTATATAAGATTGGATGACAGAATAATACTGGCAGCTGGCACTTTAATTTACCAAACATTTAGTATTGGCACAAATTTTCATTGCATTCTGCCCACAGTATTCATAACATTATCCTTGACATTTTGTTCACGTTAATTTGCCACAAATGTACAGTTTCACGAGGGTTCAAGGAGCTGTAGTAGGCAGGGCCACCTGAAATACAATAACCTGTGCAAACTAGAAGAGGAGCTCAGGGGAAGATGGATGCTTGAATCGATGAAAAGATCACAAAATACGATTTAGAACAGGGAATGTCGCAGGAACCAACGTTTCGACAAGTGGACTTGTCTTCGTCAGGGCGGCCCTGACGAAGACAAGTCCACTTGTCGAAATGTTGACTCCTGCGACATTACCTGTTCTAAATAGTATGTTGCGATCTTTTCATCAATAACCTGTGCAGTCACAAATGCTATTTCGAGTCGCGATGCTGTCTTGTTTGGCTTACCAAGTATATTTTTGACTTGCTTAATTTCTTTGGTGATCTCAAAAACAGTACTTGTACTGTGAATTACTAATGTCCTTTCTTTAAAGAAATCGTCTCTGAATGTATCCACTATTTTGTTTCCAAAATTGGAAGAGAAATTTGTAAACTGCAACCCATGAGTTTCTCAAGACTTGTTATGCTTGTAGCAAAGGCTTAAGAGGTTAAAAATGGAATAAGAAATAAATGTAACCTTAAAATCAAATTGAACAACTAAAGCACAAAATAATTTTACAACTAAGAAAAATATTAAAAAATGCACCTGCCTTTGTTTATTAAAACATCTCCAGAGAGATTCTGGTGCCAGATCACACCTAAATCTACCCCCTCGTGGCAGATATGTATGTGATGAGACTTTCATTTGCTCAGAGGCCTGTAGAATTACACACAAAAAGACTTCGACTTACATATGTGGTTAATAACATGGCTCTACTAGAGGTATGAGAGTACAAATGTTAGGGCCTGTTGATAACTATACCTTTTTCAGACGAAGCACATGGACACTGTATAGCAAATTCTTTGCATAAGCTGTGTTTCCTTAGGTGCTTACTGAAGTCGGCCATGCATAGCATTTGAATATTAATGTACAATTCCTTTATTCATCCATTGTTATGCCAAAATAATTTGGGACTGATTTACTTTAATCAACAACAAACACAACATATACAGCATGGGTTAGTTAATTTGGCTTTATGGGTGCAAAAGCAACTTAGGCTGTGCTGCACAAAACACAAGGTGTTAGAAAGTCATTGGTAAAACAGCAAAAGCTGTGTTATTGAAACCTGTTAAGGAAGCCTAACTCTGTCTAAAAAATTCACACTTATTAACAGCACAAGTAAACTGTCCTCTAAAATGAGGGGTAGGCAAAAGTATATGTGCAATTTGTACAGTTCATCAAAATGTTTGTATTTTGTTATGTGGGCATGCAACTGGAATGTGCACTGCTGTTAGTGGATCATGGCATCACATGCCATATCACATGTCAGCTGTGCTTTCCTTTTTGCAGATAATTGTATCTATGTGCCCTATTCAAAGTCTGGCTAATATTGCTCCCATAAAGTGTTCTTGGTTTTTGTTCTCAAAGTACTGGTTTAATGATGTGCAATTTTTTATCATTCTTGCTCCACTGGCATTGCCATTTGTGGTTTAGCACTTTGCAAATAGTAAGAAGCCTATCCCTTAAGGTTATCTGTTTTCTATATAATCTTGTGTTTCACGTTAGTTGCACACACATCCACATTTTGATCGCCCAGGATTTCAGCATGACTTGGGACCTGGTAGCAACCAGGGCTGGGCAGTATCACGATACAAAAGTATCCTGATAGTATTTCAGAGATACTTTTGAGTATCTGTATTGCTGTATCGAGATACATTTGAAAAATGTATTTGTATCTCGGTAGTGAAATAGTTTTACGAAGTATTGCCCGTATCGCTACACTATGCAGGACATGGGTATCTCATTTTTTTTTTTTCCAGGAATGAGCTGAGACGTATTTCCAATGAAGTGTTTCCACACGGAAATTTGGTGCGTTCAGCTGCTGCTCCGCTCTTTCACCCCCCACTTGTGGGCGGCAGGTGTCCCACCACGTGCGGGATGGGTGTGCGGATAGAAACTCCTCCTCCTTATGTGTAATTAACACACCAAACTTTTCAACAAAACAGATCTCTGTTAAATAAATGTGTACTTTTCTTCAATTCGTTCGTTAGCGATTCCAGTGCTTCGCTTGAGCTATGCTATTTCTAGCATAACACTGTTGCCATCAAGTATGTCGATCGGTGTACAATGTGTTACTCTTGCTGTGATACAGTACAATTTCTTTACTGAAACCGATATCTGTACATACGTCAGTGTTAACAATTATGCACAGTGTCAGCCTCCTTTGTAATGCCTTAATGGCACTCAGAGTACTCTGACAAAATAATGAATAAATTGCGAGTTTCAATGCGCTGCAACATTTTAAATATGCTGCACTTAGTGAATGTATTTAGGGAGTATGAACATCCCCGACGTAGAAAAAAGTATTTCAGTATCAGTAATGTATCTGTATTCCGGAATACTTTTTCAGTCTTTTTGCAAAAGTATCTCTGAAATATCCCGCTACATCAATTACAAATGTATCTCAGTATCTGCATTTTAGGCTTCCAAACCGTGTATTTCGATATCTGTATTCCGGAATACTTTTTCAGGTATCTCTGCCCAGCCCTGGTAGAAACTAATGCAGTGGTCAATGGTTCACTGCTTCACTACTCAGGCATGACAGCTAGTATGTAAGATATCACCGACAAGAGGTCTTGGCTCATATTTTAAATTGAGGGAATTGACACAGTTAGTGAGTCTGTGCAAATGACTGCTTCTACAGCAAAGCCGCATATGCCTAGGCTTCCATGCATTCTTGTGTATTGTGTTGTTGTTGTTTTGTGGGGTTTTACGTCCCAAAACCAGTTCTGATTCTGAGAGACGTCGTAGTGGAGGGCTCCAGGCATTTCGACCACCTGTGGTTCTTTAACGTACACTGACATTGCACAGCACACAGGCCTCAACGTTTCGCCTCCATCAAAATGCAGCCGCCGCGGCCGGGATTCGATCCCGCGACCCTCGGATCAGCAGCCGAGTACCTTAGCCACTAGACCTCCGTGGCGGGGCTGTATTGTGGGCTGAACCTAAAGGCAGTGCAGAGCAATGCAAAGTGCAGATAATATTCCACCAATAATAGTAACAATAATAATAGGAATAAAAAAAAACATTACTTGGTTCATTCAGTTAGTGCCAGAAAAGTGGTTTGAAGTGCCACATCAATGAAAAAGTCGATGAACAGAGAATGTTGCTAGGGCAAACATTTCGGCAAGTGGCCTTGCTTTGCCAGGGCCATGGGCACCTAAATACTTGACCATTCAACCGTCTATGGATTTAAATTTCACTGAGAATTTAAGACTCTAACCAAAATAATTAGTGTACATCTTGATAATTACAACATTATCTTTATTAGCATTATGAAATTTCACATTAGTTATTAACTGGATATGCATCCTTGTCTAACAATGTGTGATGTATCACAGCTTTGCTGGTCATCCACCTACACAAGAGTTGAATGGGCCCCCCCTCCTAATATTTTTAGTTTTACAATCAATTTTTACAGTGCCAACCACAGAGCATAACATTCAGCAGTGAAAACAGAAACAAAAAATTGGCAGCGTATCTCCGTGCTTCGCTGCAAATGTCGTCGAAAGACGATAGTCTTCTACCGGCCCTACTACATGAGTCCCGGTTCATCTGCGGTTCGGCACGAGCTTCGGGCGTTTCCTGGGCACGCTTAAGACGACGGGCGTCGGCACGCCGGCGCTTCTCCGCTCCAATATACTCGTCGGTCTTTTTCCTGCGTTGTCTGGGCATGTCATGTAGGGTGTGTTCTATGTCAACAAATGGCCATTTATGTTTTGCCTTGCCTCAGACAGCGCCCCGTCTATGTTGAATCGGCCGCATGTGGCTGGCATTGATGAAATGGAGGCAGCGCCAGCGCTGCGTGAGATATGAGCGCCATCTGGCCATGATATCGGGGAAACGCAAGAAGCTTGCGTAGTACGCAGAGCTACTGGTAGGTGGCAGCACCGTGTCGTTTTACCAAAGCGTAGGAAACATCCGCTCCTAAAAAGCACTAGGGTCTTTAGAATTACGCATCTATGTATTTTCTACTAAAGGAACACACTATCTAATGCTTACGTATTGATGTTGCGCCTCAGATATGCGTAATATTTGCTTTTTGGTCGACTGTGTTCAGAAGTATGAACGTAGCTACCAGTTCAAGCCGGGTGGTCGTTGAGGAAGGGGTTCACCTTTCGCAGCAGGACAGACAGACACACACACACACACACACAGACAGACCAAAATTTCTGCGTTGAAGTATCCCTAGAAAGACTATAGTCTTTAATAGTGGAAATTTGGCAGTCTGTTGCCGTGTCTGTGTTACAACACTGCTTTCCACATGATCATGCCTTTGAAATGCATGTGTAAAACTTGTATTATGTGCCCCTGTAGTGTACCCCGCTTTTTAAATTGTGTCAAGTGTTCTAGGGAGCTAATTTAGGTGTCTTATCACAACACAAAGTTCCCCATTTCGTTTATCATGCTAGCAACACTAGAGTAGGCGAGGTTTGTTGCTTATTTGCACTTTTTTTTATGTATTGCAGAATGTGACAATGTTATAGCACATGTCCTGGCAAGAACTGGGCTCTGATATAGCAACATAAACCATCTCTTTTCCAAGCACGGCTTCTTAGTCACAGTGTTGTTGTTGTTGTGTGGGGTTTAACGTCCCAAAACCAGCTCTGATTATGAGACGCCGTAGTGAAGGGCTCCGGAAATTTCGACCACTTGGGGTTTCTTTAACGTGCACTGACATCGCACAGCACACGGGCCTCAACATTTCGCCTCCATCGAAATGCAGCCGCCGCAGCCGGGATTCGATCCCGCGACCCTCGGATCAGCAGCCGAGTACCATAGCCACTAGACCACCGTGGCGGGACTCTTAGTCACAGTGTACAAGCTAGTAATAGGTGATGTTCGACAGGCCACAGCTGCCAAATGTAAGTGCTTATTGTGTAAGGTAGTCAGGTTTGTTTATAATTCATGTGACCATATGCCTGTTAGTGAGTTTGTAAGGCGCAGTTAGTTCCAGTGGACGAGTGCAACTGTGTCAACCAATTAAAGCTCCTCTTTCAGATTGTTAAGTGCCATTATAACTTCAAAACTTTCAATTTTTTTCTCACTTACTGATCAGGTCATGAAATGAGATGAAAGCATGCTCTATAAATAACACAGAATAACTGTTTCAAACATTTTCTTTTTCTCTAGGACAAATGCAGACTGCAATAATTTTAATGGTGATGTTACCAAAATTCCTTACACGTTTGAAAAACGACTGGAGATATAATGCTTGTATGTTCTCATGTAATTATCAATGTGCTTGTAATTCTATATAAATGTTTGTAAAATGCCTGCTATCATGGGTTAATATGCATTTACATGCTTGTATGTTTCCCCACACTACTGTGATTAGTAGTGTGGGTACAGTTATCACAGCCCTGTGTATAAACACTACCTGCAGTCTTTGGCCAGGGATATGCACGTATGTGCCACAAATGACGGAATGTTAATGTTTACAGCCTATGTCGTGTAAATTCAGGGATTAATTAAAGCAACAAACATCAAAGAACCATGACAACACGGAGAAGCTCCTACCATAAAATCATCTTGGCATGCAACGATGGACCGGCACATTTTAAATTTACAATACTCAGTCTTTATGCAAAAATTGACAGCATGAGGAAGAAATCTGCTTCTGCAATCACTAGATTTTAACATTCACTTAAATAAAACAATCTTGGCATATTTAGTGCGATGCGTGGTTGCAAAGAAAAAACATTACACAGTTCTCATGTATTTAGGCAGGGCATGTTGCGTAGTGGCCCACATTCTCTCTGCAGGCTCAAAATTTATCAGTAATGATTGATTTCTAGGATTTCACGTCCCAAAACAACGCTATGATTATGAGAGATGCCGTAGTGTTCGACAATCTGGGGTTCTTTAAAGGAGTACTGACACGACTTTGCGGCGGCGCAAAATATACATACTTCATTTTCTAGCCATGTTTTGTTAACGCCCTCTGCACACAGAAGCCAGGAAACACATACAAAATATTTTAGTTTGGTTTTAAAGTTTTCGTCACCCACTACTGCAAGCCAGCCCCAGTGCAATGGACACTACGATGACATATGAACACAGTCTCTTAAAAAATCACAGAAATCTATGTCGCAGTCACTAAACGACAGTGAAATTGTTGTTTGCGTGCCCCACGTGTATTTGACCACAGACGACAGAGATGCAGCGATGCCATCACAAATTTGTCCCTACACTACTTAGACTTATGTCCCACTGTGTTGACATGTCACTAGGAAACCACCCTCTCGAAATCAAAACAGACAGTGGGCTTTTAAGGGAGCCATATTGAAAATATAATCATTGCATTGCAAGCCACCGTGATACTCTTTTTAGGGTTCTCCATGCCAGTGCTTTCATTTACAGCAACAATATGAGAACGTCAAAAATTCGTGTCAGTACTCCTTTAACGTGCACCGACATAGTACAGCACATGGGCCTCAACATCGCCTTCATTGATATGCAGCTGCCATGGCTGGGATTCGATCCTGCAACCCTCGGATCAGCAGCCGAGTACCACAGCCACTAGACCACCATAACGGGGCATCAGTAATGAAAGCAATGTTAAAGGCGTATTGCATGCACAACAAAAATGATACCAGCAAAAGTATTAAAATATGCATGAGAAAGCGGAAAAGATTACCGTCTGGAAGGGTTGAGGCATTCTACACTAACAATGACCTGCCATTGCATCTTTTCACTTCAGATTATAACGGAGAGATTACACAATGCAAGCTGTTGCTATATTATACGAGGTTAGAGCAATATGCATGGTACTGTCATTTCCCATTTAAGGTCACTGTCCAAGGCAACTGCCCAGAGTAATAAATTACGGTGTTTGCATAGTTACCTGATCTTTGTGCCAGTAGTGAAGTTGCAAACGTGCAGGTACCCTCCTGGCTATCTTTTGCGAACTTGGTGAAAAAAAAGAAGGCAAATTACAGAAATGAAAAGGTCAGAGATACATAACCACAGCCACCCACTGGGCCTCGGTGAGTGCCTTGATAGGTGCAATGTGTAACAAGGGCCACAAAAGTATCAAAGCTTACCCTTTAATCATAATTCAAAAGTTGCTGTATTATGTACCTGATGCAAGAAACATTTTTGACAAACTGTTTAACAACATATTTACAGAACAAATGTTGCACTGCATCAAAGACTAGATAGCTCATTAGAATCAGTTCACTTGGAAGGGCAGATGCTTTCATTCAACAGCTGCACTATATCACTGCAATATACAGCCCTCAAGTGGACTAACCATGAACGCTAGCCTTGCTATACGCAAGTAACTGTGCCATCAGTCTTTTCTTGTTTTTCTTCTGCCGCAGTCAAGTCTGCACGAAAGAAGATGCGTGCACTGCTTAAGGAATAGTTGAGAAGGTCAAACTCATGCCGGTAAGTATCCAGGCGCTTTCCTGTTAGTGACATTGCTTGCTGCAATTTTTCATCCTCTTTGCCAGCTGCTTCTTTCTTCTGTTCCCTCACTTCAGCAGTGTCTTTCTGGAACTTCTCAGACACAGACTGAAACCAGTGAAGCGAGTCAAAGTCTTGGTACTGATCCAGCAGCTTCAAGATATATGCTACACCCATGGCAAAACCATCATCAGTGAATGCTGCACCAACTTTGTTTTTGCGACTCATTCTCTCCTTGCAAGACACTGCGTGCTCAACATAGTTGAGGGTCAGTGGTGGGAGAATAACAAAGAAGTTTCTCAGGTGCATGTTGCTTGGATCTCGGAAAGTGGGAGAAAACACATCAACCAGCAGGCGGAAGTACTCGCTGCCTTCAGAGAAATTTTTGGCTAGGCTTGCCACTACAGCGTCCAGCCTGCAGGCAGCTTCTGTGCAATCTTCCCCCAGCAGTGCTTCCCGAGACAGCCCTTCAAAGTTAGCCACATACTCCAGGTCAGGCACAAACTGGATAGCATTGCTGCAGCAGTGCAGCCCACCTGACCTGATCATGCGCACATATCCCATTGCATTGCCCACTTGGCTCACAAGAGTGCGAAACTGGTCCAGGAAGCTTTCACCATCTGGCGTCAGGCCCAACTTGCGTATGCCACGGTTGAACTTCTCTGCACGGTCAAATGGATACTTTGGGTCACTCTGGCTACGGAGTTCCCGGAAGTGTCTTAAGTCTTTGATGAGTCGAGACTTGATGTGCTCATCATACAAAAACTGGGAAAAGATGTAGAACTTCTTTCGCAGAAACTGGTACGTGAAATTGACTGTTGTATTCATGATGCCTATGCCATGCGTACGAATGGAATTGGCAATATGCCGAATGTTGATTGTGTTCAGGTGTTTATTGTTGCTGGTGCGTTCCACAAAAATCTGGTTGTTCAAGTTGTAATAGTAGCGAGAGACAAAGATGTGTATGTTGCGCATGATCTCGAGCACATCCAGACCTTGTTCTAATGTTTGGCTAGGAAGGTGATCTTCAACAGTAGTCAATGTATATTTCTGCCGTGCCATGCTGCGCATTTCACCATATGTCTTCCAGTCATGGAGTGCCACTGTTGTCAGGTTGTAAAAGGTTTTGTCAAGGTAGTGCTCCACGTATGCTTTGACATTGATGACCTGGCCAAACAGTCTTATGGGCCTTATATGCAAGATCTGGGCATAGTCCTTCATACCCACACGGAATGGGTTTCGGTCATCAAGCTGAAGGTGGCAATGCGTCTGCAAACGCAAATCTGTTTCTACATCCTTGCAGAGCTTGTCCAAAATGTGCTCCTTAAACTGCCCATATATTTCTTCTCTAAAGTTGTCTATTATGGCCTGGGGATCAGAGTCATGGGTGGTGGTTTTAATCGCTTTGGCAGTGTCCTTCAGTGCAGCAACTACATAGTGAATGCGATGACCATCCACAGCGCTTTCATATACATCATCCAAAAAGATGGGAAATACAACTCTGTGCCAGTACAAAAAGCTCCCATCAGCCCCTTCTTGAAGTTTCTCACGCAGCTCACCAATCAAGTCAAGCTTGCGCATCACAGAATAAAAGGAGGCCATTTCTTCGTCTTTGAAACATTTCATCTGTACTCCAACAGCAATGGCGAGATGGATGATCAGTCGTCTTTCCTTTGTAGCTGGGCCACTCAGGCACTTCTCAACAAGCACAAGTGCAGAGAGAACATCAAGCCTGCGTTCACTGTACTTCTTGTCAGAAATTAGCCTTTTCTTCGCATTGCTTACAGCAAATAGGGCAACATAGGTCAAATGCTGCACAATGTGAGTGACGGAATCGCATATTTTCATGGTTTGCTGATGGAACATGCTTTCAATGGCTTTCATCATCTCAATCATCTTGCAAAGTTGCAGAACAGATGACTTTGTCATTGGCTTGTTCAATGCTACATGCAAGTTCATCAGGGTTTTTACCTGATGAGAGATGTACCATGTCAAGTACATGCCCTGTAGTAAAAGAGAACTGCGACGATTCAAGTCTTCCAGCAGTTTGTCTGTATCTTTCTGGAAAACTGATTCCATGCGAAGAAGCCAAGAGGAAACCTGTACATGAAGCGCCTGAACATCTCTTGACAGTGCTGCAGACTTCTGTTGAAGGTAGCCAAGCCGCTGTGTTTTCACAGCATCTTGTGCTTTCTTGTCCAAAGAGCGCATAACCTGAGGCATCTGTAGCAACAAGAACTGGTCTGGAAACCACAGGATGTTGCCCAGAATGTGCACTGCTGGCACCTTCTTGTAAACATCCCAGAGAGATTTGAAAAATTTCTTGTCAATGCTTCTGTAGATGTAATAGTAAAGAACATACAGCGCATATATCCCAATAAGCTGCTTGCGTTTATCCATCTCGTTTGTTTCACCAAGTTTGGCATCAACTTGTGCAAACCAATTGCGTATGTTCAGTGCAAACTCCTCAGCAAAAGCACCATTTTTAGCCACGCAAAGTGTGTTGTCATCGAAGCCCTGCTCTACACAACCCATGAAAATGCGACCCTGCAGAAGCTTATATTCCAGATCAGCCATCAATTTGTCTAGTGCCTTCATGTCTTCTGGCACGACACTAAACTTTGCACAATTGTTATGTACAGACTTTAGCATTCTTCTGTACAGCGTCCAGTGCTCACGGAGGCCTCCTTGCGCTTGCACAACCTCGTCCAGGGTCACGAGCGACGCGAGCATTTCGCCCAAGTGCTCAAAGACTGTCTGAAAGTGTACGTCCGTCACATCGATGACGCAAGATGCTTTACTTCTGTCATAAAGCGCAGACATTTGCTGAATGACATTTTTCGCAACTAAGTAGCACCGGCTTACGTGACAAGACAGATCTTGCATTAAGCCGATCATTCTACCTACGGCAACTTGCGACTCGCCGTCAGGTACGTTGTTGCTGGACAGACTTCCTTCTCCGTAAAAAAGAAGAGCATCATGGAACCTAGACTTTGCCTCACGACAGAGCTGCTTCATTTCCGAGCACAAGGCGGCAAGGACAGTCATCACTTTGTTGAGGACCTTGTTGTCAGTAGAAATAAGATCCAGGAGAGTAGTGTTCTCGTAAGGCACCCACTGCAGCGCAATCAGGTCCGAGTCCATGTCCCAAGCTTCTGTGACACTCTCGTCTAACGACTGTTCAATATTCTTAAATTCTGTCGTTATGTCTTCCATAAACTTGCCATACTTGCGCAGTTGTAGCTGCCCCACTATTCGGACGACTCCCTCGTCGATATCTTTGTCCCATCGCTCTCCAGCCATTACTAAATGTCGATTTCTTCGAAGGAATAAACGTCCTGTATCCTTGCAATTCAGTCCGCAGTGCAACGTTTGCTCCTCACATTACGGCGGCGTCTGTAGTCGGCAGGTGGTCTCGCCGGTGACGCCTCCCAAGTTCAGTCGTACAATGCCGCTGCGCTGGCATGCACGAAACATGAACGAATCGTCTCTGCAGACTGCACAACTACAGTAGAAGCACGCAGCCAGATACAAGGCAGAACCATTAACAGAGCTTCGCTAAACGAAAGTTTGAGTCCCACAACAAGCTTTTACGATGTCCATGAAAGACCGTGGTATCGTCATAGCATGTGACTCACAGAACACCTATACTATGACCAACGTAGAGAAGGGAAACTGTACCTTTGACAGTGCAACGAAAATAAGGGTAGCGGTGGCGTCGTGAACTAAAGTATACGACCGAGAGATGGCGTTGCGCAAGCTATCATCATCAGCAAAATTGTCTATGAAGGGCGGTTGCCTAGTTGCGCTGGAGTGTACTAGCATATTTTGAGTGGAGCGACCGGAGCGGGCGCGCCGTGCAAACCGGTGTCCCCTCTCGCATGGAAAGCAGCGGTGGCGCTGGCGTGCCTAACCATTGGGGCAGCGGGCGCGCGGCGGGCACGGCCAGCGTGGCCCGAGCTGTGGCGCTCATTCTAATTCTTTTTTTTTTTTTTTCGCGTGTGCGTGCGTGCTGTGCCATGCACATTGCAATAAATATTGTATAAACATAGGTACGGCAGCACAGTCACGCTGGCCGGCGTTTTCACAGATACATCTAATAAAATAAAGATCCGTTCGGTGCGCCTTGCAAGCATCTGATGCGCTCGCAGCTTCGTTGCACGATCCCCTCTCGCGGGGCGCGATGGAGGCGTTAATTTTATTGAAAATAAAGCAGTTTTTAATCAGAACTGCCTTATACATGATTGGCGTGCAGGAAAACGTCAGGCAGTGAATTACTTTGTGGGATATATTGCAAAAATCTGGCATAGGTGACGACGGCACACATTTTAGGACGGGGATAACATCGCAAAAACGCAGCCTGCACAAAATAAGAAGAAGAATAAGAAAAAAAAAGGAAAACGTCGTAAGAGTGGAGGCACGGATGTCCGTCATTCGCGATGTTATACATAAAGATGTGGAGAGTACGGGAAGAGAGCTCGAAATGAGCAACATTAGTTTCAATACTCTAGCAGGCCAATGTCGAAAACGGCAAGACCTTCTAGGTCTGTTTTATGCTGAGTACAGCAGCCATTTGGCTAATACTGAACTGTTACAAGTTACTGCCCGGAATTACCAACTTCGTTATTCTCATCCTGTAAAATTATTGAATACGTCTCGCAATTATTTAGCTAGTTCGTTAACGATAGTTATGTTCATATCGCAGCCATATCTTTCATAAAGATTTCTTGAAAATGACCCAACTTAAATACCTCTGTAATTTCTGTTTTTGCATATTTTTGCTGCCGTAATTGCTCTCGTTATGTCAGGCGAAGTCGACGTCATTTTTTATATTTTAAGAGAGCAGTTTAACTGGTTCAGTGGCGCACCGACGGGGAGGGGGGTTATGGGGGTTGTAACCCCCCATATGGTGCCAACTGTAACCCCCCTAAGGCCGACCTAACCCCCTCCCGCTCCGTAACTGCACCTGTGTCCTAGAAGAATGTGGCGCTAATGTCTCAGAAAAACGCCGAAAAAATAATAAAATAATCATCATCATTGATGTTATTATTTTTGGGCATTTTATTTACTTTTTTTACACACGCAACAACTGTGTAATCGCAAGCCCGGCCCTTCGTGAAAGATTGAACCCCCCCCCCTGGCAGAGATCCTGGGTGCGCTACTGAACTGGTTCCACATGTATAATACTAATTCATAGGGTCTCAACCCGTCTACCTACTTTCTTCTTGATGACCTTTTACGTATCTATAGATTCGTTCGCATTGACAGCATATTACAGTGATTGTTCTCGTGAGCTACTCGTTACTTCTGAGTACTTTGGACTAGCGCTCGGAATCCGCTGTTATTTTTAATACATATTAACGACATATTGATGGAAGTTATAACTTATTAGGGCACCATTTGAGATCGAATTATTAGCAGACTATTGCGTCCATCTTAACGAAATCAACAACTATATGAGGAATGGACACATTTCTCCCTGGTCTCGTTACGGCATGTAGCTGAATGGAGATAAACCAGTGTTTATAAGAACAAAAAAAAAGAACACGATACAAGACCTTCTTTACTTACGGTTTTCAATCGGAATCGCTCCCTGGTATATCTTTATGCAAGTACTTATAGCGTCGCATTACTCACTCTCTCATTTGGAAAGGTCACACTATTCTCACCAGAGCGTCACCAGTCCGTAATTTTGGTTCCATTAGATAATAACTAAAAGAAACATTTACAAAACCTAATTTGTCAGTATACATATCGTTTTTCAGACCAGGACATGGACATGCATGCGCAGTTTGGGACTCCTGCATAAATCGTAGTACAAAGACCGGAGAAAATTTAAACCGCAACGCCGTTCGCTACTTATATTCTAAGTAGTAGCGGAACTGACCTTTCAGACCTAATTAAAGAGCACAATGTATGAAGATTTTGACTGTGCCAGAAAATCCAGACTAATTAAAATGTCTTTCCCTGAGCTGTATGCTTTACCACTGCGGTCGCAGCTGAGGAGACATCACCATACTAAATCTTTAATCCCTTTTAGTACCAAAACAAGTTCTTTGGAATACCTATTTTTCCCTCGCATCATCTCTGAATGGAATAGTTTATCTCTCACGACTTCGCACAGCACGGACCTAATTTTTCATAGAATACCTTAATTGATCCTTAAAGTTTCTTCACCACACTTGAACGTTAGTACCTAAACGTAACGTCACACTACACCCTTTTCATTACTCAACATTCTAAGTTTTCTGAGCTATAGGAGTGAGTGTATGGTTTCTTCAGTTTACCTATATTTATAGGAAACGAAAGTAACAGTGTGAATAATTATCTTGGTACAGCATGTTTATATCATGTACGTCACACCGAAAGGGTGATGTGGACACGCAGCAAAACAATATCTCACTTTTCACATGTAGGCGATAGGTAGAACCTTCTTTGTGTTTGAGTAAAAATGCCCATACCAAAAATGAGCACTGATATATAGCGTGCAGTACAACTGTGGGCTGATTTAAAACTATATTTGATGATTGCAATGCTCGCACGCTCGCCGTGTTGGTAATAACATTGCGTTGTGAGCAGAAACCTTGGAAGTAAGCAGGCAAGCAATATGAAAAGACATCGATCGCCTAGTTAAAAGTTGATGAAGCTGCATGTGGCGCATCGCTGCTCAAGTGATCCATTCGCGCTTCATTATAAAACCAAAATAAACCTATCTACACCTGCCAGGCGCTTTCCCGGCGCAAATTAATTGTCATCAGGGTGGTAATGCAGTTCAGGTGTGATGAAACGGTCCGTTTTTACGTTCCTTTCATATAAACTCGCGCCACTCTTGCGAACATTTTTGTGAGCGCGCCGGCAAGCAGACGCGCGCGAGGCGGGCCGGCCGTGCCGGCCGGCCGGAGCAACCAAGGCAACCAAGGTCTGACGACTGCAGCGCCGCCGCTGCGTTCCATGCGGAGAGGGCCCCTCTCCGGCACGAGACCTTCACTTTTGGTCGGTACCGTGGAGAGGAGGAAAGTCTGGGGACGTTTGCTCCTTGGATATCTAGCTTCGCCTAGGTACAGTGTACTAGAAGAGGGCAGTGGGCTTACTCTCCGGCGGAGGCTATGGTCCGGGTGACCCCACGAACGTCACCTGTGTGTGCTTCTCTCTTCGCCCGAGCAGTGGCGCTGGCATCGCCTTTGATGGAACGTGGGAGGAGCGTTGCGGCTGAAGGTGCCGGCACAGAACACCTATACTATGGTGCCGGCCTTTTATTGCTGTGGACGTTGTAGCGCCGAGTTTTTGCCGTCAGCGTTGAGCCGTACGCACTACGCAAGAAATTAGTATGCTTTTTAGTGCCTGAGCCGTGCCGCGATATCGGCAAACCCACTACTACGCGCCAAACAGGCTACGTGTTCGTGAAGGGTGGGCGGAAGCTATCGTTGTTCGGCGTCCCGAAGGATGAGAACAGGCGTAAAGAATGGGAAAAAAATCTGCACAGAGCGGACAAGCTCCTGGAAGACATCAGCGCAGTGTGCGAGCTCCACTTCAAGCCGCATCATATGTGCTCAGATACTATGTGCACATTATCCAGCTAGCGAAAAGAAGTGCGGATACCTCGTGGGAGACCCCGGAGGTATGTTTGATTTACCATGCACGGCGTGAACTAGTTCTAGGGAGTTCAGACGAAAGTGCTGTCGGTGCTGCACTCGTGCAGCGCCAATGCAGGCCTAGTACGACACTAGCGCCTAACTGAAACGAATGCCGTAGTGCAGGTTGTGCAAGCCTTTTGTTACTGCTCCGCACTTCGCACCTATTTGTTCGCGTTGATCCAGCTGTTGTTCCTTGCCTGCACGCTTTTGAAAGGTGTTGGGTGCACAAACTGGCTAATTGCGTTGGAGCTATGGACTGCGTTGCACCATGAATCTGTAGCCATGCATCGTTCGAACAATTGTCGAACTGATAGACTCCGACAGATTGGTTTCTGGGGTTTTACGTCCCAAAATTAAACCAGCTGTGATTATGAGAGACGCCGTAGTGGAGGGGCTCCGGAAATTTTGACCACCTGGGGATGGACTGTGCGATGTCAGTGCACGTTAAAATGTGCACTGACATCGTACTGTACACGGGCCTCAACATATCGCCTCCATCGAAATGCAGCTGCCGCGGCCGGGATTCGATCCTGCGACCCTCGGATCAGCAGCCGAGTATAGCCGGTGGACAAATACAGGCTCCGACAGCGAAGACGAAGAGCTCGACGATGTCGTCACAGTTCTGGCTCTCAAACTAACTAGGATACAACGCAACAGAATTCCGAGGTGCTTTGAGGAAGTCTTGGTGGACGCGCGGCTCCCGTCTTCATACGTGATCGGCGTCAATGTCGTCAGGACGCCACTGGTCTGTCTGAACTAACCCTGCACGACATCTACACTCGTTTAAAACGAACGGCTAAGTTCAGAGGGCGCCATCTTGCACTGACAAAACGAATGGTCGAGTGCGGCACCACATGAACTAGTTCCGGCAGTGCAGGTAAATCGAACGGACCTCCGTTCTCATCGTCGGTGCTGTGCCGACGCTTCTTCCCGTTCTGCCAGCTTACCTTCGTAAAACGCCGACGCAAGAGAGGACCGCTTGTAGGAGGAAGCGATCGGAAGCTTCAGACGGACCATTAAAGTGGGGTGGGCAGTGGACTTACTCTCCGCCGGAGGCTATATGGGGTGGGTCGGCTGGCAGTTGTTCAGCACAGACTTTCCATCGAAATTGGTTGAAGTTTACAGTACATGCAGCTACCCTCACAGCAAAAGTAATTAGTTTTTACGTCATCATTTTTATGTGAAAGGACAAAACAGTGACAAAGCAGGAAAGCGGCAGAGGGCCAAGCAGCTGAAGCTGAGCCGTTGCGCATGAAGTGAATAAAGTGTGTGAATTAATGGCTGGATGTTATACCTCCTTTCTGACAAATAAGAGCTTCGTGTCAGAAACATGAGCTTCGTGTGTATCTTAATTTCGTTGTCCATTATGTCACTGTACATATGCCTAACAGACCTGTAACTGCATAACCCCAGAGAACTACTGTGCCATGTGCAACAACCGAAGTAGAACAAAAAATACTTGAGCTAATTTTTCAGCACAATGGCACAAACCCAACCAGCACGCCTGCACGTGATAGCCTATCTAGGAAGCGAGCGTGCGCTGTTTTATGATTATCTGGTGGAAGGCAGAGCATAATCTTGTTACAAAATCATTTTAGGTTAGGTCTACACGGCATATGTAACCGTATACTTGGTCGCTGTATGAAACCGTATATTTTGAGGGGTACATCGTCCTTTTCGCCGAGGTGTCATATTCGGGAAAATACCATGTGGCCTGAACAAATCTGGTGTTTGTCAAAATATGCAAAGAACTCAAGCCTCCCCCACCTCAAAAAAAAAAAAAAGCGTTAACTGCGTCGAACTAGAACGGAGAAAGCATACGCTGCGTAGGCTGCCATCGACTCACTTTCGGCAAACGCTATCGCAAAAGGAAAAAAGACGGCGAAGCGTGAGCAACATACGCTCTCAATGTAGTCATAGGGCAGTCAATACATGAAAGTTTATTACAAATATCGAGGAAACGAGCGTCGCAACTCTTACGAGCGGCCAGCAGCCGGCAACTTCTGCAAGCGAAGCTTCCATCAAAGATGCCTGTGGCGCCACCTCTCCAATGCGACGCCAACTGCGTCAGACGAGCAGCAGAGTAAGCCCACTGCCCTCTTCTAGTACACTGTAGCCTAGGTACAGTGTACTAGAAGCTGTTTGGGTAGTGGAAAGAGCGCGCGGCGCGGCCTATGGGAGAGCTTCTCTCCCGTCTGTTAACCGCCGCGCGTGGCGCTGGCGTCAAGAAACCGAGCCAGCCCGCCGAGCCGGCCGAGCTCTTCTAGTCAGAGAAAGACTGCAGCCATATGCTGCAGCAGCCGAGCAGGGAGCAGGTAGCAGCCATCACGGCTGCGTTAGCAGGCTGTTGTACGTGGTTAGTGAGCTGTAGTCATGGAGAAGAAAAGAAAAATCACTGACGGTGCAAATGGTTGCGTTCTATGTAACCACCCGTCTGCACTTCTTTGTAAAGGCTCTCAATCGCGCCAGGTGCCAGAAACGGGACGCTGCTAAGTACCTGAAGTTAAGCCGCTGCACGTGATCGAGCCTGTTTGCTGGAGTTTACGTTTCAGGACACCTTATTCCATTAGTTTGTGCTTTCGTAATAATAATATCTGGGGTTTAACGTCCCAAAACCACCATATGATTATGAGAGACGCCGTAGTGGAGGGCTCCGGAAATTTCGACCACCTGGGGTTCTTTAACGTGCGCCTAAATCTAGGTACACGGGCCTCAGCATTTTCGCCTCCATCGAAAATGCAGCCGCCGCGGCCGGGATTCGATCCCGCGACCTGCGGGTCAGCAGCCGAGTGCCTTAGTCACTAGACCACCGTGGCGGGGCTAGTTTGTGCTTTCGTGTGGACAGTCTATGAACATCAGCTCTGAAGAATTTGTGTTGTTATTTTAGCTTTCCATTTGCCTTGAATCAATTACTGTGAATAAATATGTGCTCGGTAAAGTTTTGTCTTCAATTTTGTATTTGCGAACTGTAATATCAGGTGACTGATACCTTCATCATGTGGAACAGAGAAAAATGAAAAATACAGGGATGTTGGCCATCCCAGTAATCGAAATACAAAAACATCCGTAATTAACATTGGGGAAATTGCATTACCGGTGTTGCCGTGTGCTAGTGAGATAACGGCGTTTTCGGCGATAAGAGAACTGGCAAAAGTGCATAGTGTATGAAGCTTGTATACACTCGGAACGTGCTGTTTGCCTCTCAAAGGGGCTTGTCAGACTGAAAGAAAAAAAAACAAAAAAAAACTGCTATTCAACGCGGCTAGTTCGACTAAATAAACGCGAAATGTGACGCACATCGTGCCTTGCGCCGTCTCCTGAGCCGTGGCAATCGGTCGAAAGCATATCCCTGCTGCTGATTAATGCACTCATGAGCTAGTAATGGCACTTCCAGTGCGAATACTACGCATATTTGCAGTAATAGTGTAGCATGAAACCTCTCCAGTGCGCTGCCAGCTACCAGGCCCCGTAGCCAAGCTGCTTTCGCCCGCTTGCCGGTGCTCGGTTAAGAGCCGCTAGCGCCACCTGGTAGTGTTAACACCAAGTGCCTCACGCGCTGGCTCCCGCTCTTTCCACTACCCAAAAAGCTTCTAGTACACTGTAGCCTAGGTACTACTGAGGATAATGTTCAGTACGTTTGTCCCTAGCCTTCTGCTGGAGCGGAAGCAGGCCGGGTGCTCTGGGTTCCGGTCGGTCACAGGCTGTGTTCCAATTCTGGACAGCATCGTAGACAGCCTATTTCGACAGCTTCAAAGACAGCTTCGTGTGCTTTTTGTCCGAGTAATGGAACGCGCCCGGATGACGTTTGCACGACGAGGCGCCATCTCGTGTCGACAAAAGAAAGAAAAAAGAACGCTTACAATGTTCGTTAATTTTGCTTACTTTGTGTTTCAATCTACGAAAAACTCAATGCAGCTCATGTAAATCGCGTAAGAAAGCACCCATTCGCGAGCAGACGACCACTCCGGCGAGGTCCGTGGATATTCAAGCAATCCTCGCAGCCGCCATCTTGTTTGGACAGCAAAGTAGCCTGCATCGTTTTTGTCTTCGTATGCCGTCTTCGCGAAGCTGTCTACTTTGCCGTCTACGTGAGAAATGGAATGGGACTTAAGATGGCCGCTGTTACGTAGCTGTCTATTTAGTCGTCTAACACACCCACAGTTGATGGAGGAGCTACGGACAAGGTGAGTTTGCTGCAACATTTTTTTTTCTTTTTATGCAAAGGTAGAATATGAAAGTGGTTATTGCCTCGCTAAGCAGCACATTGCGACTGCACTGTACCCAACGTCCCGGTTTGTACGTCGTTTTCTTTAATGGAGATCATAGCAGGTGTAGTGCCTTTTAATTAGGTAGTGTCTATATTGCCGGCAGCCGGCAAAACAGACCAGTAAAATAGTTGCCGGCAGTTCCCGCCTATTGGGTGCCCGTGACCATGTGACTTGTCGGCAGCACGGTGATGACTGCCTCACCGGCCCCTCCATTTTTTTCAGTGAAAAACGGCACGGTTGGGTGGCGTAGTGGGTTAGTGTGCCGCGCTGGCTGGTGGTTTGGAGGACCGTGGTTCGAATCGCAGCCTTCGTGAAATTTTTTTTTCTTTCGGTGTTTCATTTTTTTTTTAAGAACTATTAACGCTAACACAACTGCTCTGAAGGAGCCGTAATGTTCTTTTAAAAACGCAATCGCGTTTGGTCTCAGCGGCGGGCGCGCTAGCGCCCGTCGCTGACACGCCTGGCTCTGGCAGTAGTGACACGAGCAAAATAGTCAGAGCGCCGAAGGCGCACCGCGAAGCGGCAACGTATGTCAACGGGCCCTCCAGTGACACGGGCGAACCACGGACACGCTTAAAATAGCTATAACAGGAAATGCGCCGGCAGGGATAAACTGCCGGCAACTATTCTGCTGGTCTATTTTGCCGGCTGCCGGCACTATAAGCGCGGCCCCTATTCTGCCGGCACATGTACTGCCGGCACCACACGTACGTTCCCTATTCTGCCGGCACATGTACTGCCGGCACGACCGAAGCTTCTAATAAAAGAAGGCCGTTGATCCGTGACGTCACCAGGTCATGTGACCCCAAACCTAGGGACAGGGTTACATAGGGATTTTTTCGCGACGAGAGCCACGGGAAATCTTCCGTAAAAGTGTTCCGTCACGGCCGCTGGATAAAAACGCACGTGCGTTGAATCCAGCGGCCGTGGTTCCGTGCCTCTGCGGCTCTAGAGTTCTCCGATGTCGATCGTCGTCGGCACCGATGGCCACCGTTAGCACGCCGACCGGTGTGATCAGCGTTTTGGCGCGTGATGTTGAACGCGGTGAGTCGCCGGCGCATCTGTCTGTCTACGTCTTTACGGCGATTCCAGTCGCGCGACGTTCGGCGACGTAGTACGTAACGACTTCGCAGGCTTCGAGAGTGAAGTTCTTGCAGGTGTGCCACCTTCCAAAACATGCAAGTATGATCTCTCTTACTTTTAGCTTTGACCTGTACAATTTATGTCGCATGCAACAGTCAGAGATGCTAGGCTTCCACGCATATCGGATAGCGTGTGGATATCCATGCTGCCGTTTTACTACGAAGATCGATTCTGATCGTCAGCTATAGCGGCAACAATCGCTCCTCACGGGTTTCCGCTTGCCGGGATCTCAGTAGATGAATACTACCGCATAGCAAGGTATTGCAGAGAAATTGAAAAGCAGATAAAAAAGGCATGCCTTCCACTTCTGGGAAAAACTACGTAAGGATGGAGTACATGTGAGCTACTCGAGGCAAGAAAACACACGCATGTGTTAGCGATTCGTCGATCGTACTTTCTGCTTGTCAGATGCAATCTAAGAATAAGATTGTGACGGCAGTGTTGTTTTGATTTGAATGGCCAATGTCTATAACATACCACTT